>PITA01011231.1:0-67831 GCA_004023965.1 Spilogale gracilis | reverse complement strand
TCGCATGGTCTCACTTACTTGCGGTGCATGAGGGGCAAACTGGAGGACAGTGGCAGAAGGAAAGCAAATGGGAACTAGGGTAATCTAGGGAGGGAAACGAAACAACAGAGATTTTGAACACAGAAACAAACTGAGGGACTTGGAGGGAGGGGGTGGAGGGATGGGAGAGCCTGGTGGTGGGTACTGGGGACACCTAAAGTGTGGAGCACTGGGTGTGGGGAATGGGGAATGAATCTTGAAACACTGGGGAAAAAATTTTAGTAACAATAAAAAAAAAAAAAGAAAAAAGAAATGTCATAACCGCCCTTGGGAGTTTTATAGTCTGTAACTCTTTCTAGAAGGATAACCTCACCACTCCTATCATATTCACATGCAACACACCCAAATACATGTGTAACATACATAGTCATTTCAGAATCTCAATATCATGCTGGATCTGACCAAGGAGAAGGGGCGCCAGGCCCACACAGTGCCTTTAGAGGGTCAGAAACGGCCTCAGCCTCCGGGCAGAAGCAGAGCCTGTGCAGGCTGATTTCAGCCCCTCAGACCCCCATGCACTGCACCGGGCAGAGCAGCAGTGGCCTCAGCCCCAGAGCCGCTGAGCCTCACACTGCCCGCCACGCCATCCTTCCTGCCTCAGGTTCTGGAAAGCTCTGGTTGCTGCCGAGCACCTGTCTGCGCCACTTCCAGCAAGAACAGAACAACACGGCGGAGTTTTGGCGGGGGCTGGCAGAGCCACGCATTCAAGCATGGCACCACTCTGCTGAGCACCTCCAAGAAGAGGAAATGAGTGGAGAAAGGAAGCTAATGGGGATGAGGTGAAGTAAAAGCAAAAGGAGAAGTAAAAGCAAAAGGAGTTGAGAGGGGAAGGTAAAGACACCCAGCATGACATGAAGGAAAAGGTACTGTGCTACTATCTCAGCTTTGCTCCTGACTGCCAGGAACTGGGACGTGGGGACAGGAATGGGTGCCTGATCTGTCTGGTGATCAAATGGGTACGTTTGAAAAATCACTTTGTGAACTACACAGTTCCAGACAAATGTAAAAGGATGATAATTTTTAATTTTGTGATTGCTCTTTTAAAAGAAGCAGGGGCGCCTGGGTGGCTCAGTTGGTTAAGCGACTGCCTTCGGCTCAGGTCATGATCCCGGAGACCTGGAATCAAGTCCCACATCGGGCTCCCCGCTCGGCGGGAGGCCTGCTTCTCCCTCTCTGAGTCCCTCTGCTTGTGTTCCCTCTCTGGCTGTGTTTCTCTCTGTCAAATAAATAAAATCTTTGAAAAAATATAAAATAAAATAATAAATTAAAAATAAAATAAAATAAATAAAATAAAAATATAAATAATAAAATAAATAAAATAAAAAGATAAATAATAAAATAAAATAAAATAAAATAAAATAAAATATAAAAGAAGCAGCCACCAGTGGGGGCCATCTTTCTGTATATGTTGGAAGGACGAGAGCTAAGGGGTCAGGAAGATTTCTCAAATATCCTTTCAAGCCTGTAAGGAACTTTGGGAAAAAACTCATTCTTGCATTTACCACCAAGGGACTTGCTACATCTGCCTTCAGAAACAGTGACCTGCTGGCTCAGGAGCCGTTGAGAGCTTGGAATTCAAAGACCAGAGGACAATAGCTAATTTGTACGGAAGATTTCCTCCACGTTGGCCACTATTGTAAATGACACAGACAGGTGTGCTTTCCTGCACAACACATGCACACACAGACACACACAGACACGGCCAGTGATTTAACCCTCACTACAAGGTTGGTACTTTTATTCTCCTTATTTTGCAGATAGGAAACTGAAGTGCAGAGAGGTAAAGTAACTTCCCTAAGGTCACACAGCTGACAAGTACTAAACTTGGCATTTAAGAGAAACTGGAATACAGTTGGGACTGGCTAGGCACCATCATTCCATCCAGGGGTGAGGCTTCTAAGAAAATGAGTAAAACCAAAATTCAAAAGCAAGAAAGACCACTCCAGTCATTGCTCTTTCTACCTGTCTCCTACCCTGGCCCCTGCAGTCAGTGACACCCAAAACAGGAAGGAAAGATGCTACAGTCTAGAAGCCAGGACATCTGGACTCCTCTGGACCCAAAGCTACCAGTAAGTCCTCACAGGACTGGTGCACGAATCTTAGCATCAGACGAAGCTGCTCCTTCCCTAGCCTTCTGAGACGGTGTGAGTAGAAATAGCTCAAAGGAGCCCAACAACCTCACAGTAGGGGTGGAGGAGCTGTGAGAGTTGTAGAAGGGCAGCTGGGGAACAAAGGGCAAAGAGAAGGGACCCTGGTCAAAATGCTGACGGGAGGGCAGTGTTTAAGCCGATTGCCCAGGCTGAAGGAATACCAACCACTTCCAAATGGTGCCCACACAGAGCTGGAGCTCCTGAGTAGTTCCAAACTCTTTTGATGAATCAGTGCTAGTCTCAGAAACAAGAATGAGGAAGGAGAATCATCCTACAGATGCCTTAAAGGTATGGGAGCACCAACTAGGCAATTCGCAGGAGAGCTCAGACTGGGAAACTGGAGCTGGGTCTGAGCTTCCCCTGATGGGCACAGTCCGCTGCAGGCTGGGCACGCGGGCTAAGGGGGCAGCACAGAAGATGACCCCGAGGGTGCCGCTCCCCCGAACCACCACCCCCCCTCCCCGCCATGAGTGAGGCAGTCACCTTCCTGAGCCTCCTGCCTGTGGCCCAGAACCCACCTCGGGCAGTGACTGGGGCTTTGGGGCCCATAGCATGGCCAACTCAGGCAACAGTGGAAAAAGAGACTCACCCCCTTTGCCACAGAAGAAAACCACCCTCATAGGCAATGGGTATTTCCTGGGTAAAAAGTCTCTTCCGGCCACCGAACAAAAGTCTGAGGCTCCCTGAGACCCTTCCCAGCCAATTATGGTTTGGGATTCTGGCTCTGCAACCTCCCAGCTCGAGCAGCCCAAGCCATCCCACTCTATTTTTCTCCCCCATAGGTGGGAGACAGCGATGGCACTCACTCCCTAAGGTCAGTGCATGGGTCCGGGAGAGAGCAATGGCACTCACTCCCTAAGGTCAGTGCATGGGTCCGGGAGGCCCCCCAACATCTGCAGCTGTCGGTAGGGGTGGGCAGTGCTCTCCAGGCCCTAGTCCTGCCCCATGCAAATCTTCCAGCTGCACAGAACCAGTTCATCTTCTAAAGCATGACTTCCGATTATGTTGGAAGTCACCTAGACAACTTATAACTCTTACAAGTGCCCACCCTCTTGCCTGGGCCTGAAGGTATTCAGCGGTATGCTGCCCTCCCCCTCCTCTGACCTCTCTCAGCACATATCCAAATCAGCCCTCACCTCCAGTGTCTCTCCACACCAGCCTCGGCCTTCTCCCCGCAATGCCCAGGTCACTCCCCTTCCGGAGCATCAGCCCCTGCCTTTCCACCCATCTAAACTCAACTCCTTCTCTGGACTCAGTTGGAGTCTGTCCTTGTTCGTAGAGACTTCCCTGCCCCTCCCATTCTGTTCTATTCTCTCTCTCCCCTGAATCCAAAAGCCTCTGCGTATTGGTCCCTTATTGGCCATCATCGGTTTGGGGACCTCTCTCTCTTCTTGCTGATGACCTTGCTACATGTTTGCATCTCGGTCTCTCAAGGAGCAAGGCGGCCTGGTGCCTCACGCCCCTCAGCATCCTGCAGGGCCCGTGCTGCCTGACACCTAGGAGGTGCCCCAAGAAGGAGCCCAAAGGTGGAGGGGCAATTCAGTGGCCAAGCGCATGGTCCTACATGAGCGCTGCCCACGTGATCCACAGAAAGCTGCTGCAGGGACACAGGCGCTCACGAGCCACGTCTGGTTTGTCTCATGCCTGTGGTGGAGCAGCTTTACAGACCCACCAAGTCTGAAAATACAAAACTTTTCAGTCCAAACTTCCTCTGGCAACAGGATAAAAAACATAGGAACCAAAGGGAGGAAAGACAGTATTTTCACAGGGACAGAATCTTGCTCAAGACATACAGAAGGGGGCTGCAACGCACCATGTGCAAGCAACATATTTAATCCCCTCGTGCTAACTTTTCTTCCCTGTGTTGCAGATGGGGAACATGAGGCACGGAGAACTGCAGTGACATCATGTTTCTAGGAAATAGCAGGATGAAAAAAAAAGCAACAAAATACTTAACATAGAACTTACTCTATGCTAAGCACCAGTCTAAGCACTTCTCTCTTTTGATTCTCACAGCAGTGCTGTGAGGTAGACATTATTGATCCAGTTCACGGGGGAAGGGACAGAGACCCAGAGAAGCAAATGGCCTGAGGCCTCCCAGCTACTAAGTGATGGAGCTGGGATTTGACTCAGGCCGTCTGCTCCAGAGGCTGTGCCCCGAACCTCCGCCCTGCACCACCTCCAGCCTGCTCCCACGTTCAGACACAGGACCAAGCTCTCCCCTGCCCAGACCCTTCCCATTGTAGCTGCTTTCCAGGAGACCTTTCCCCTGGCTATTTCTACCCAGAAAACCCACACTTCAGACTCTGGACGCTGGCAGGCATCAGGCATTGGGCTAAACCCAGTAGCAGTGGGCTCTCCCAAGATCAAGTCCACGGAAAAATTTCCCAGTTGGTGGCAAAGCCCTTGGCAGCACAGCTAATCTTGCCTGCTCCCCTCAGGGATGGGTGCCGTAATGCCAGCCAGCAGGCTTCCTTTCCTTTGCAGAGGAAAGCCACGGGGGCGGGGGGGTACTCAGCCCTGTGTAAACTGTTCCCAGCTCACTCCTCCAGGCCGGGTGGGGCCGGCATGCTAGGGGACTAAACTCAGACACATCCCTCAGCCCGACCCGTGCGCAGTCACCTCTCCAGGGAGCTCTCCGCCAGCACCACTGCTGCCGCTCACAGCGATCTGTGGCTCGTGGGCCTTCAGGGGGACAGGATCTCGGTGTGGCCCACCTGCCCGCCGTGCCTGCGGCAGCCTCTGGCCCGGCTTCCCTGCCACAGCACCAGGAGCCAGGTACACTTTCCTGATTAAGCTTCAAACGGCGACACACCCAGAAGGGGAGGGAGGAGGGCGGTGGGGGTGGGGGGCTCCTCTGATCTGGGATCCACTCCCAAGGAGAGAGGGCCACTCTTGGCCTCCTGTGATTGGCTGCCCTCAGTCCAAGTACTAGATATGCAGCTCCAGCTGGAGCCAAGGGCGCATGGAGATGCTGTCCTCTCAGGGTGCTGCCTAGCTGAGGGCCAAGCAGGGGTGGGGGGAGGGCAGCACACCTGGCTGGGGCTGGCCGGGAGGCTCTGAGAGCCTCTCAAATGGAAATCGGTGCTACAAGAGGGACCTGAATTAGAGCTTAGGAAATGCCTCCTGAATGTATAGGGCGCAAAGCCCAAGAAGGTGCAGGGAGTCTCTTCTCGTCAGGGCAGTCCTTATACTTAGGGGAAGACAACCCTCTCTGGAGTGGCTTTATGACCCAAGTTTGGATGTTGGGAGCTGTTATGATCACCAGGCCTCCTGGGGATGAATGGGGGACTAAGAGGGGTGCAGTGCCTTCCAGGGACACAGTTCTAGGGCTGAGCAGGATGCTTGCTTGCACTGCCGGGCTGGGGGCAGCTGTGTGCCCGCTGGGGACTAGCAGAGGGCTATTTCACGACACTGCCTAGAGCTGGAGGGGGTCGTTGGAGGCCAGGGTTTACCTAAGACACACTGATTTAGCCTTCTGCAAAGCAAGAGCCCAGCTCTGGCAAAGCTTACTGATTCAGATGAGGTAGAAGTGAAGAGACCAGTGGTAGAAGGCTAGACCAGTGTTCTACCCTCTGCCTCGCCACCCTCACCTCTGCGATGAATCCCATACTGTTTCCTTACACAAAGTGACTCGGAGCCCACAGCACCCCTCTCAGCAGCTGGGGAAGTCGCTCCTTTCCCTCATGGGGTTACAAACTACAGCACGGAGCACTTATGACCTATGAGGCTCTGTTCCGCTCACACACACACACCAAACCCTTCCAACACCCTGTGAGATGAGCACTATTCCCACTCCTTGATCGAAGAAACAAAGACAGATTAATTTGCCCAAGTTCACAGGGCTCAGAAGAGCCAGCATGGGGACTGCGACCTGGGTGGCCTGGCTTCTGTGCCTATTCCACTGACCACTGCGCTCCAGTGTCCTTTGGTGGTGGCCAGGTCCAGGAATTCTGGGCCTGGGTCCCCTTCGTGCCAGCTCTGAGCTCCCCTGGCCCCACTGCACCAGCAGAAGCTGGAGAAGACCCTTCCCGCTACTCATTCACACCCCCTTCAACCAGTGGGAGACTGAAATCTAGGGAGACTGGATGGTTTACACATGTCAGGTCTGAAGGTGCTCGAGAGAGTGACCACGTGAGGGGCCCAAACCAGCATCATCAGCACCCAGCTTCTTCCATTAGTACTATTTTACTAGTGTTTTTTCATATGCATTCACTTCCCCCCTTCTCACTTGTCCTTAGCACCAATTTCTTCGAAATCACGAAGCTTATATGCTTATGGCATTTTCCCCCCTAATACTCATTAAAATAATCACATAAGTACTAGAATGAAGAGT
The DNA here is from genome assembly GCA_004023965.1 of Spilogale gracilis. Lineage (NCBI taxonomy): Eukaryota > Metazoa > Chordata > Mammalia > Carnivora > Mephitidae > Spilogale > Spilogale gracilis. The sequence continues at coordinate 61,306 of PITA01011231.1, read as the reverse complement.
AGTCTTTGGGTTACCCCTACAATCGCCATGCTCATGTGAACTGCCCTCTGGGTGGCAACGGGCTGGGTATCCTCACTCCATCCAGAGACCCCGGGCTGACAGGACACCTGCTATTTGAGGTGACCCAGCAAGTAGCAACAGGACGGGACCAGGGCTCCTGACTCCCAGCCTGGAACTTGCCACCAGTGTCCGCCCTGGTGCAGTCATCAGAGGAGCCAGGGCACTCAGGGTTGGCCCACCTCTGGCCTCGACTCAATGCCTCGGAAGCAGAGATGGCACTGGCCAAGGGAGCCACCAAATAATCACCCCCAGGGAGTACTGAGCAGAACTTCAAGAGGGGGGTTTAGCTGAGGGGTCAGGGATTCCTGGACCCTAGGGGCCCCCAACACACTAAGCAGGAGCTCCCTGTTGAATCTCCAGAACCCTGGCCGGATGGGTAGGTTACGCTGTGCTAGTAACAACAGTGAAGTGAGAACAGCCAATACCAGGTGCTTATTCACGTGCGAGGATTGCTCTACGTGTTTTACACACACTAACAAGCTCTTCCTTACCATGACCCAGGGAGGTAACTACCCCCACTCCACGGTTAGTGTTTTACACACACTAACAGGCTCTTCCTTACAATAACCCAAGGAGGTAACTACCCCCACTCCACGGTTAGTGTTTTACACACACTAACAGGCTCTTCCTTCCCATGACCCAGGGAGGTAACTACCCCACTCCACGGTTAGTGTTTTGCACACACTAACAGGCTCTTCCTTCCCATGACCCAGGGAGGTAATTACCCCCACTTCACGGTTAGTGTTTTGCACACACTAACAGGCTCTTCCTTCCCATGACCCAGGGAGGTAATTACCCCCACTTCACGGTTAGTGTTTTGCACACACTAACAGGCTCTTCCTTCCCATGACCCAGGGAGGTAACTACCCCCACTCCACGGTTAGTGTTTTACACACACTAACAGGCTCTTCCTTCCCATGACCCAGGGAGGTAATTACCCCCACTCCACGGTTAGTGTTTTACACACACTAACAGGCTCTTCCTTCCCATGACCCAGGGAGGTAACTACCCCCACTCCACGGTGACAAAACAAAGGCCCGCAAGGCTTTACAATGTGCTCCAAGTCACCTTGCCAGCGGGTGGTAGAGCTAGTCTGCGCCGAGGCCACCGGCTCAGAGTTCCCGCATTTAGCTGCCACGCTGCTTTACTACAAGGAGGCCAGATCCTAGGGGGAGAGTTGGGTCCAACCCCTCACAACAGTGGCCATCTCCTGAGGCGTGATTACCGCAGGCAAGGTCCAGAGCCATGTGCCATTACAGATGACGGGACCGGCTCAAAGGGGCCAGGGGCCAGGAGCCAGGGGCCGGCCTAAGCAGCCAGCACCATTCCAGCTTCTAGGCCTGTGCTCTGACCAACCCACCTGCTGGCTCCCCGGAGCCCGTCAGGAGCCACCAGCGCCTGGAAAGCCAAGGTTCAGGGAAAGGTAGCAAAGCAAAGGTCTAGGCATCCCCCTTCGAGCCCTCCTATCCCTTCAAGCTCTGCTTCCACCTCAGCCCCCCAGGATGGGGCCAATGGCGGGAGCTTCTGCCGGTGCCTCCTGCCCAAGATGCAGAGCCTCGCCTGTGGGGCTCAGGACCAGCTGTGTCCTTGGCACCTGCGGCCAGGTGAGCCATCTGTGGAGGGCCCAGCAATTCCCCCCGATTAACGGCCCCACATGGCAACTCCCCGTTTGTTTTGGGGCTAATGGCTGAGGGACAGATCATGGCCTCAAGACTTACAGGCCTCGAGCCTTAGAAGACGGGGGGTTATGGTTCTGAGGGAGGGAAGCGGTATGATCCCGAGAAATGATGATGGTGTGAACTAGGGAATGGTTGTAGAGGTGGCAGAGGAAGGGGAGAGATTCCTAATCTACAGTTGACCCTTGCGCAATGTGGGGGTTACCTGACCCTGACCCCCTGTTGAAAATCTACAGTAACTTTTGACTCCCCCAAAACTTAGGTACTAATAGCCTATTGTTGACTGGAAGCCTTACTGATAATATAAACAATCGATTAACACATGTTTAGTATGTTGTACGTACTACATACTATACTCTTACTATAAAGTGTTAAGAAAATCATAAGGAAAATACGTTCACAGTACTATGCTGTAAAAAACGCACATACAGGTGCACCTAAGCAGCTCAAACCGTTGTTCAAGAGTCAGCCCTACTTGAAGGTCAAGTTGGTGGGACTTTGTGAATGACTGAGCATTAAGCACCACAGAAAAAGGGACAAATCAAGAACTGAATGACCTCCAGGTTTCTGGCTCGAACAAGTTGGTGGGTGGGGGTACAACAGATTCAGATAATGCATACAAAAGCCAATTAAAGATGAGCTTAATCTTGGACATGTGTATTTTGATAGGCTTGAGGTACCCTGTGGGAGGGACTAGCCGAGAGTCAGGTAGATGAGCCTGGAGCTCAAGGGTCAGGTCTGGGCTTGAGAGATTCTAGAGTCAACACCAGAAAATCACAACAGAGAACAGACTTTCATGGAGAGTACCCAGACATATCAGATTGAGTCATGTAAGCTGGGAATGGAAGCCTGAGAAATAGCAGATATTTAGGGAGAAGTGAAGGGATGGTCAGAAAGGGCAAGGAGGACCAAAAAGGCAAGGTCCCAGGAGCCAAGTGAAGAATTTCATGAAGGTAAGAAGGATCACGGGTCAAATGTGGCGGGGGGGCGGGGGAGGGTGGAGAAAAGAACAAAGGACATCCTCTGGGTCTGGCAATTAGCTACCAATGACCTGGCCTCCAGAGGGCTTGGGGTGAAGGACCGAAAGGAGGGAAAGTGGAGGCGGTGGAGACAGATAGCAGATAGTAGACTCCACAGCAGTCAGAGGTGGATGTGGAGCCCATCGAAGTTTCTTTGTAGGGCAGGAGACCCGAACCTGTTAATAGTCTTGAGACGGACCAGGAAATAGGGTGAGGTTGAAGAAATGACAGAGGCTCCAGGAAGAAGGGGATGGGTGCGTTGGCCTTGAACAGGAGGGACATACTATCCCCAAGACCACAGCAAAGGAGGGTAAGATAAGTATGAAGAAAAACTTGCAGAGGGGAGTAAGGAAGTTGAGAGATCACACCTACTGGTCTTGATTTTCCTGAAGTAGCAAGGTAAGATCTTCTGGGGCAGGGAGAAGGGGAAGTACAGGAAGGTGGCCTAGTGACCTCCAGAGTGAGCCCGGAGAAAGGGTTCACGCCAAAGGATTAATGCCGCCCCTCCAGAGGTAGGGAGGAGGTGGAGGGTGGAAACCACAAACTTCTGGTCTCTCAAAGGCAGAGAAGAGCTGCCCAGGGAGGTGCAATCAGGCTGGGTTGTGGCTCCATGGCTGGAGTTTTGCTGGATGGGGATGGTGGGTACAAGGGAGCTGGAGTGGGTCTGAGGGAGGAATGGAGGAGAATCCACCAGGAAGTGTGCTGGCCTCTCCCTGCCCGTTCCCTGCGTGTTACTTCCCTTTGAGCAACACAAGGATAGGGTGCTGGCCTCAAACCATGGTGACCAATTCTAAGGCTCTAGTCCCCAGGGCCAAACCAGCCCCATCTCCCAGGTAGGGCCGATCTATTACACAACAGCCTGGAGACACAGGCTGTCTGAGCACAACACTAAGGTTCCTGTCGTGCCACATGAGATGGGATAGGGTGTCACTTCTGATCTTTTCTGTCCCCAGTGGCAGGGATCCTAACCTCTGTTCCAGATGACCAGCAGAGCAGTGAACTCCCCTGCTGGGCTCCTTGTTCTTTCATCTGTGGAAAGATGAGGCACACTCTGCACTTAGTTGTCTAAAAATCAATTTTTTGGGTGTGAGGTGAAGGATTTAGTTATTTGGCTACCAGGAATCCTCATGTAAAGTGCACAGTCATTCTAATTTTTTGTATTACTTTATCTTCAATATTTGGCTTATTTATAGTGACAGCTGCTTGCTTTATATCAAAACCCTAAAACCACCAAGGACTGGCTAGGTCATCTGCAGGACTGAACCCAAACTCAGAGACACACAGGACTCGGGGTCTCCCCTAGGTGGTGTGCTCAGCGGGGACCCAGCAGCGTTAGACACCCACTTCTGGATTGGTTACTCTCGACAAGTTAACACACTCATGTGCCCACTTTTGAACAGACCCAATTTTGTCCGCCTCTTGAAGTGCGCACAGCTCCCTCTCCCCCTGCCGAAAGAATCACAATGCCCCCCACCGGGCTTCCAGGGTAGCGGGTGGCACCGGTGGGTGCTGAGTCTCTGCCGGGCAGACGAAGGGCTGGAAACGAAACCAGGGCTGGTCCCGCCCCCCTGCCCCCCATCTGGGGCACATGGAGCTCCTGTCAACCCCACCGTAAACCTTCACCTGAGCTCAGCCTATTTGCTCAGGCTCCCACAATCGTTCTGGCCCCTTCTCAGCTGTGCCCCTGGCTTCCAAGGCCAACTCCCAAGTCTGTGCCCTTCCGGAAGCCCCATCTGCATGTCACCCCCTCCCAACTCCTCTAGAACTTGTACTGGACTTTGAACTTGGGCAAATCTTGGCAAACTGAAATCCCCACCTCACGTTGTTCTCCCAGCCCCCATCTCTCACCAAGAAGCCGGCATGGAACTCCACACATGAAGCTTCTCAATACCTGTTTGCTCACACAACCTGAGGGCGGAAACTTCAGTTAGACAGTTTCTGCCAGGGTCTTGGACGCACCCCATGCTGCACCTGCCAGGAGGGGATGGAGGGCCCCGATGGTGCGCACGCTTGCTGCTCCCGGGCAGTTCTGTTTTCCTGGCTGCCTCACCCCTCTGAAGAGCCGTGGGTTTTCATTAGGGAAAATGCATGGGTTTTGAAGTAAGCACTTTTCACCATATCTGTAAGATAGTGACAGCAGGCATTGCTCAGAGTTTAAGCAGGAACCTCCCACAAAGATGAAACACAAATCAAATCTCAGGGTAGTTCTCCAGGACCAGTGGAGAGCGCTTGTGAGGAGGTGGCCCCCAGCTGTCAAGCGAGCAGGAATCCTCGTAAGACCTGGGCCTCTGTTGGACCCCACCACGGGGCCGCAGCCCCCGGGACCATCTAGGCTCTGCCTTCTCTGCCCAGACCTAGTAAGGACCACATTCTCTGTGCCCTCTCTGGGACACAAATATTGTTAGATCACTTGCGAAACACTTGAGCTCTCCAATCTCTTGAAATCCAGGAAGTGAGAGAAGACAATTTAATGATGGCTTCCTTGGTTTATAGACAATGGAAGGACAAATGTTTCTCTCCATGCACTGGTACAATGAGTCGCAATCTCACGACAGGAGCTGTGGGCTTCAGAGCCACTGCTCGGCCTCCCGGTCGCGTGGTCCCACCAACTGTCTGGCTCGACAACTGCAGACCTAGGGAGGTGGGGGACAGCCTGGCCTCCTGAGGGGGCAGTGAGGGCCAGGGGCCACAGGGAGCAAGGCACAGCGGCACTGCTGTGCGTCGGTGGAAGAGTGTGGGAGGGGGTGGGGACAAGTGTCTGGGTGTGCCCTGAAGACAGTGCAGCTAGTGGCGTCAGCTGTCCCGTCAGAGCCGTCCCGACGGCTGGGACGAGGCTGAGCTGCGGCTGAGGTATCAGGGTTGGGAGGAAGGTAGCCAGAGCCATGGCGGAGAAGGACCACATGCTGCTTCCCACCCCCACACACTGAGTTCTTGAGGAGCCAGCTCCACTTTGCAAAGGGTAAGGACATTCCCAAGATTTGGAGCTGGAGGGGCAGCAGGGAGGAAGTAAGGAGGTACAGACGGTTCCAATCCTGAGGCCACCTGAAGCATCACCACTCCGTTCTGGCCTGCCACCCCGTCTCCTCAAGCACAAAGACTGGAGGAGGCAAACCCTGACTGACGAGATCTTTCCTAAAGAGAGGAAGGAGAAGGAAAAAGGCCATGGGCTTCTAAAGAGACATCCTGGGAAGTGTGGCACCAAGGCATGGGGAAAGGGCCTCTGACTCCGTCCAGCCCCGGAAGCTGGCAGCTGCGGCCGCTGGTCCTGGACCCAACGTCGCCGGCCCACCTAGCTGAGCATCTTGTGCCGATCGAAGACTGTCTTGCGCTGCTCCTGCACCTGCAGCTTCCACCGCTGCTGAGCGCCTTCCACGCGCTCCAGGACAGTGTTGGCTCGGGGGCCCCCCAAGGAGGCAGTGGCAGCTGCCACAGAGCGAGCATCCTGCAGTGAGAAGAAAAAGGACAGAAGATTCAGCACTGTGAGCCAGGACGGGGGCTCGGAAACCTGACATGGAAAAAAGGCCCTTAGAGCAATCCCAAAGGCTAAGCCCCACGCCCAGACTGGGAGGCTGTGGACCACCTTGTCGGCCGGGGCTGCTGAAAAGCCTTGCCCAGCACACCAGGCCAGGGGCAGGCTGTGTTTGCAGGATGTGTAGGGTGGGCCCTGGGAAAGGGGGCACTCTGAGAGGAGTATAATCTGGGGCCACAGTTACCACACAGCTGTAGTTCAAATTCGGTCCCTGGCTGCACCCCACTGGCTGATTTCTAACCCTCAGGAGGAATACTGAGTGTTGGCCTCACAACTTCCCTGGGTCAGCGCAGAAGCCTGATGCCCTTTGTGACTTCAAGAAATGCATCAGTGTGCCCCAGTGCAGGCAGTAGGCTGTAGGACTCCCCTACTCTGGCAGCCACGGCCCAGGAACACCCGGGGGGCCCAGAGGCTAGGGCCCAGCTGCCCTGGGCAGAGATCACAGGTGTGCCAGCGGGAAGATGGGTCCACTGAGGAGTCTGCACACGACCTGCTCCACCAGGAGCTGGGACACCCAGCTGACTGCCCCTGGGAAAGAAGGGAGTCAGGCGGGATGCAAGTCAACCCCAGTACTGCCATTTCAGAGCCTGTCCTGGCCCACTCTCCTCTGACAGGTTAGGGCGGCTCAGCTCCTGCTCTGTGTGCCCTGTGGACCCCCTTCCCCTCAGCTCTCAGAACCGCTCCCGTTGTCAAAGGCAGCAGTTCCCCTAATTACCACCTCCCTGCCTCTGAAGCTCTGGAGCCCATGCATTTCCTGCAGGACCCCAACCTGATCTTTGGAGGGAATTAGAGCCGAGGGCCAGGCCCACACCCCCCGTGGGGATTTCCTCCCTCACTCTCCCTGCCTCTCATCTCCTGCCACACATCTCTTAAGGGATTAGCACACCTCTCTAAGCCCAGAGCCGCCCAGTAAATGCAGCTTTGCTTCTAATGCTCCGCGCTGGCACGGCTTCTGTCGTCTCGCAGCTGCCAGGCTGGGGAGAAGGGAGGGGTGGTAGGCAGAGGTAGGGAAGGCAGAGAGCTGGCAGGTGCAAAGAGATGGCCAGCTAGAGGTGAGGCTGGGAGGTAGTTCACTGTCACCGTAGGGCTCTGAGTCACTGTCTTGTGAGGGACCCTGCCTCCCAGGGAGGCCTGGTTCCAGGACCCAGAGGAAGGCTTCCTGGGCCCGCAGAGCTGGGGATCCCAGGGACACCGAGGACACGGGTGCCGACAGCGTCAGCCAGGGGGCGCACTGAGCCCAGAGTCAGGACTCCTGGGTCCTAGGCCTAGGCTTCCAGGGGCCAACTTCTCCCTGCCTCAGATCCTACCCCACCCCGGCCCTCTGGGGCCCAGCTCAGAGGCCTACAGTGGGAGCTGGGACAGAGAGACAGCATTAGCCAACCGGCAGCTTTGGGTTCCTGGACAGGTGACTGTTTCTCCAAGCTTCAACTTAATACAGCCCGTTTTTCCAGACCTTTCTGACCGTACTGTCCACAGGGACAGCATGTACCTGGTGACCCAGCGTGTGTGCACACGAGCACATACACACAAGATAAAGTTTTATGAAACACTTAGTATGAGGCATTCTGATATTCTCTACTCTGATCTCCACCTTTCTTTTTTTAAAGATTTTATTTATTAATTTGAGAGAGAGAATGAGAGAGAGAGCATGCGAGGCAAGAAGGTCAGAGGGAGCTCCCGCGGAGCTGGGAGCCCGATGTGGGGCTCAATCCCGGGACTCCAGGATCATGACCTGAGCCAAAGGCAGTGCCTTAACCACCTGAGCCACCCAGGCCCCCCCTGCTCTCCATTTAAAAAAAAACCACAAAAACGCTGTTTATGACTCACAACTGGTTTCATGACATAATGGCTTGTGACTCGTACCATGGAAAACATGGTCTAGGATGAGGAGATGGGTACAGCAAGATTAAATAAAATCATATATATCAAGTTCTCAGTATGCTGGCCATCACAGAGTAGGAGCTCAAGAAATGGTTCTGTTTTCTTTCTCGCTGGCACTTTAGCTCAGGGGTTAAGAACACTGAGGAACCCAACAAACCTGGGTCTGAATCTTGGCTCCAGCAGCTCCTGGACCACAGCCCTGGGTCAGCTGGCTCGTTGCCGGAAGCTGTCTCCCCATGGTGGGATGGGGAGCGCCAGGACTGCCTCTTTAGGAGGCCGCACAAGCAGAGGCTCAGGCGGCACCCAGCAGACAGCGCACGCTTGATTCACAGCGGCGGTTACTCCCGCCACACACCAGCTCTGGGGTCTCCGAGGCAGGAGAAAGGGGAGAACGCTGGCAGATGGCTGCCTGGGGGAGCTGCCTCTGAAGGACCATGGCACCCCCTGTCAATCCTGCCCCTTCCTGATTCAGCTGCACCAGCTGGGTGCCACCAGGTGCTATGGACAAGCCTCTGAGTGGCCGGGGAGGGGAGTGGGCACTGCAGCCCCACTGGGGAAGCTGTAGGCCCACTGGGACCTGGCTGTCCTGGCTTCAGCGACCCAAGGGGCTTCTCTCCCTCCCCACCTCTCACTCGTCCCTTTCGGGTCCCACGAGCAGCTGGGGTATGAGCCCTGGAGGCAGGCTGGGAGGGGTGGGCCAGCTCTGCAGCTTGAGAGAACAACTTGAGGGGAAGGCAGAGGAAGCCAAGAGCACAGCATTAAGGGAACATGCTGAAATTCACCGCATGACCACAGTATCATTTGTTTCCCCTTCATGTAAAGTCTTAACAAACAGCTCCTAAGTGGGGGAAAGCTGCTGCTGAGAGGCTCTGTGTTTCCACTGCTAATAGTCTGATTAAAAGGTATTAGGGCCTGCACGTCTGTTCTAGAGACGGCCCAGAGCGGGGCCCCGTCCGCGCCTGCTCTAGAGACGGCCCAGAGCGGGGCCTCGTCCGCCCGCGCCTGCTCTAGAGACGGCGCAGAGCAGGGCCTCGTCCGTGCCTGTTCTAGAGACGGCCCAGAGCGGGGCCTTGTCCACCCGTGCCTGCTCTAGAGACGGCCCAGAGCAGGGCCTCATCCGCGCCTGTTCTAGAGACGGCCCAGAGCAGGGCCTCATCTATGCCTGCTCTAGAGACGGCCCAGAGCAGGGCCTCGTCCGCCCGTGCCTGCTCTAGAGACGGCCCAGAGCAGGGCCTCGTCCACCCGTGCCTGCTCTAGAGACGGCCCAGAGCAGGGCCTCATCCGCGCCTGTTCTAGAGATGGCCCAGAGCAGGGCCTCATCTATGCCTGCTCTAGAGATGGCCCACAGCAGGGCCTCGTCCGCCCGTGCCTGCTCTAGAGACGGCCCAGAGCAGGGCCTCGTCCGCCCGTGCCTGCTCTAGAGACGGCCCAGAGCAGGGCCTCATCCGCGCCTGTTCTAGAGATGGCCCAGAGCGGGGCCTCAAGCGAGCCTGTTCTGCTGCAGTAATGGCAGCTGGAGGTGGGGGAGAAATCACACCATGTTGAGCCCCTTCCCTCTGAGGCAGGGTCTCTGGGCAAGTCAGGGAGGTAGGCAGGCCACGGGGAGGGGAGAAAGGCACCTGGGTCCTGAGAGGATGCCAGGGAGTGCCCAGGGGGACCAGAGTAGCATGACGATGACAAGTGTCACTGTGTGCCAGGGGCTCTGTTAAGTACTTTACATGGCTTGCGCCCAGGCTAGGGCGGGCTGGGCAGCATTACTCCCATCTGCACATGAGGAAGCTGAGGCCCCGGGAGAGGAGTCCTCTGCTGCCCAAGGTCACACAGCCCTGTGGCAGCCGAGGGGTGCTGGAACCCACGTCTGTGTTCCTTCACCCCCGCACTCGGCTGGCTGCTGCTTTGGCTGCTTGCTCCTAAGAGGGAACCAACATGGAAGAACAAAAGAAGCAAGCCAGTACCTTCCCATGAGATCAGAGTAAGCACAAAGCACCGGTAAAAGCACCAGAAACTGGGGACCTCAGGCCAGGCCCTCCTCTCTGGGCCTGGGAGGCCCCAAATCCTGGTGTGCACAGGCCAGAGGAAAGCTGGCCTTCCCATGCAGGAGCACTGCTTGAGCCAGCACTGGGCTGAGGACAAGGGGATGGAGGGAAAGAACTCCACTTACAGCTGTGCTCCCTCCACCCTTCCCCAAGTCCTGGGCGTGGGGGCAGGACAGTGCTGTCACTTACCCGGACACACAGCTTGGGTGTAAAGCCCTTCCAAAAAGGAACTACACGGCCTCCCCCAGTTTTCCAAGTTTATCCCAAATCCTTCCTGCCACGGCCAATCCCCACCGCTTCTCTGCCGCAGAGCTCTGACGCCCACACGCTGCCAGCCATCTTCCCAGCACAGCCTAGAGGCCTAGTCCCCACGGAGACGCCCTACCCGCTGACTCGGTGACCACAGATAGAACCCGCGTGGGCACAGCACCCAGGCCTCTGCGCTGGCTGAAGTACACACCCCCGGCCTCACCCTCCCCGCATCCCCCAGCCCGCAGCCTCCCCAGTCCCCACGGCGGCCTCTCACCACCCGGCCTTTGCTCGTGCCACCCCCAAGCCTTCCTTCCAGTAATCACCATGCTGCTGTTGTGTTCAGACCCCATAGAACATCTCATTGTTAAGGATGAACATCCACCTGTCAAGCTGGCACCCATACTGTCACCGTGATGCTGTGGTTAGAGCCACAGCCCATCCACAGGGAGAAAAATACACTAAGAGATTATGTGTCCCGGCCAGTAACTGGCAGAGCCGGACTCGGACCCAGAGCCATGGTTCCGAAGGCCCGCTCCTGACCATGGCACTGGGAGCCTCCCATCGGATGCTCTAGAAATGGCTACTGAGGCACACACTCTTCTGGTCCGTCCCCAGAGGAGAACTGTCCCCATCAGTGTCTTCTTCAGGGTTCTCTGACAGTCTCCTGGGGCAAGGGCCCTCAGCACACAGTGCTACTCGACCATCCCTAGACAGGAAGGAAGGCCGTCCCAGGAATCCTGAGCCTTCTTGTCTCCCTGGCTCCGTTAGGACCCTGTGCCCTCATCATCACCACCATTCTTCAGCGCCCCATACATCCTTCTAGCACCAGGGGCCTAGAACCATACCCAGCCCCTGTGGGCTGAGATCTCTGGGGACCCGTTAGAGCTCAGGGGGCCCATGCTGGGAGTAGGAGAGACACCAGAGCCTCATGGAAACCCTTATTTCTCGCTCTTCAAAGAGGGCTAAACCATACATCTAAAAAGCTCTGTTTGCCATTTCGGCCCCAGCAAACAGGCTTGCTTCCTCCTTTCAAAGGGTGTCTGAGCCTGGGGATTATGCCTAATGCTGCTGGAATCCTAGGGGAGGCAGCGCTCGGCAATCAGGACCCACTGAGGCCTGCCAGCACTTTCAAAGGGAACATGACAGGCTTTCATCTCCTTCCTCGGCGCTGGGGCTGGGGCTGTGGGGGAGGCCTCCCTTCCTCTTCCAGACCTCTCGCCCCAGGGCAGGAGAGTTCCTGGCTACAGGAATTAGGGGAATGGAGCCAAGGTCCCCCAAACCTGGGAAGTGGTCCAATCCCCAGATCTCATGTCTGATTGGATCCCAGACTTGGGGCAGGGGCAAGGGAGCCCGGACAGTTTCCTCCTCAAGATCATGGAGTTATACGGGCCTGGGCAAACTTCCATAGAACCTGAGCGGTCCCATTCCAACTTTCCTCCTTTTGGAGTGAAAGCTAGATCCCTTAGCCCTGGGAAGATCCCATCCTTCTTGCTTCCTTCTTAAGGGAAATACTCTCCAGACCACTAATAGCCCAGAGACAGCTTCAGCCCTGGCTCTGCTGCTATCTGGCCAGGTGGTCTTGGGACCTGCTCTCCTTGCCTCCCATCCCACCACCGTGCCCCACCTGCCCCATGTGCACTGAGATCTTTGGCACTACTGACCCCAGTGTCCCTAGAGCAGCTGAGCTATAACTCTCCCTATGCCTCCTCTGCCAGGAAGCCTTCCTTCCCAGACTAATAGGAAAAGAGAAATCCCCAGCCCCTATTTAATAAAGAGCCTCCCAAAGCACCTGCTTTCTCTCTGACTGCCGTCTCCTGACACCTGACCTCACCCACTGCCTTTATGGTCCCAGCTCATTCACTTGGCTTGGGCTCTGTCTTGGGGCCTCAACCCCCGAGAACAGCCATGAGCTCTGTAAATCTACACAGTGGAGTTGAGGGGCTGGTGGGAAGAAGAGAAGCCCCATGCATGGGAGAAAAATAGCTGCTGAACCCCCAGGAGGGATGACCTAGGAACACCGAAGTTGGGGACACCACACAGATTTATGAGGTGAGGGAATGGAGAGCTAGGCCAAGTGCTGGGGGGAGCGCATGCTAAGGATGCTGAGCAGGTGAGCAGACCCCACTCACAGCTGTCCCAGGGAGTCCCTTAACCAGCCACCAGGTAGTGGGGAGGTGCACTCTGCCCCATACACCCGCATCTGCGCAGAGATGCACCTCAGGTTGGCACCAGAGACTCAACACCTTTTATTTCCTTCCAGAACTTCAGGGTAGCAGGTGAGGGGACGTCATTGCTCCTACCTCTCTCTCCCAGGGAGGAGGTCTCCCCCAGTGTGTAGTGTGAGCTTGCCCGCTTTAGCTTGAGAGCTGCCTAAGGCACCCCCACTGCCCCCGCAGGCCCCCAGGACACGTGGCCGGAGAGCACTTCCTAATAGGACAATCCTTACTTGGCCGAAATTTGTACCCAGGGAACGCATACCCCTGGACTCAGGATCTGCCCTCAGGAATGGGATGGCCACATCTGACCCTCCTTCCCTTAAAGGACCCTCACACAAACAGGAACGGCTCTGACTTAAGCCTCAGGGTGGGAAGCACCCCAGGTCTCCTGGGGGAGAGGGGCCTGGGCCAAGACCCAGAGGTGGCAGGCTGCCCTTCCCTCTGGCACCACATCCAGGGTGGCAGGAGACACAGCAAGGCCATGCCCGAGAGCTATGCATTCCAGAGAAATCGCAGCACAGGCTGTGTAATCATGGGGCTGCGTCTCTCCATTCCTCCCCCAGCCAGGACTGCAATTACCACGTTACCCCTCATCACCGAGTGTTTATTAGCGAAGCTCCTCCCCATCAGAGCTGCTATTACTGTACACTAATAACCAGGTAGGCACACAAAGTTTCCTCTTGAACACAGACCACCCAACTGCCAGCGCTACCGCCCCCCTCCCCCAGGCCCCAGCTCCAAGAGGGGAGGAGGGGAGGCTCATCCTCTCTGCTCCCCCTTTGGCCAAACTCACGTCAGCAGGAGACGGGGGGGGGGGGGGTACGCACCGCGGACTGGGAACAATCCAGCCACATACCCAGGAGAAGCAACGGCCCCTGCGATGGCCAGGCCTCTCTCCTTGCCCAGCCTTGTCCTCATGTTTGTGCTGGCCCAGACCCACAATGCCCAGCAGCTGCACCTGGAGATCTGAGCCCTGGACCCTCTTGGTGGGGGACCCGCCCTTCCCCACCTTCAACCCCATGGCTGACAGGTTCTAAACTGTGATGTGCCTGGTGATGTGCAGTGACCCAAACACACTCCCTGACAAGGGAGCCCACCCAACCCATTATCAACTGTGTCACCTGCAAGACTCCTTCGATCTTGGTAAATCTCCCTCTCTTAACTCCCACCGGAGGGTCCTTGTGCCCCTGGCTTTACTGAGGGTGAGACTAAGCTCTCTCCTGCCATCAGAAGGCTGCTCTCATATATCTCCTTGAGTTTGGTTTGGTTTTTTTTCAAGCTAAACATCTGACAGTTTCTTCAACTTACTCTCCCAGGACGTGGCTGAGATGCTTCGCCCTACAAGCCCCTTTGTGCGTGCGCCGCTTCGCGCACTCCAGCCCCGGATACACGTCTCCCAGCAGCAGGGAGGCACTAAGGTCGGAGCTGACAGACTGCTCTATGCTCTCCCCAACTGCCCGCAGCCCGCCCCTCAGGGCAGCGCAGCAGGGCAGCCTGCCCTGCCTCCGGATACCACCGCTCTGAGGCCGCCCTGGGGGCTATGTGGTCCCACAAAGGGGCAGCTCCGGGCACACCAGGTGAGGACAGAGCACACAGCTGGCTCACCGCACCTCTCATTCCCACCCAGAGCCGCTCACCTGAGCGCACGTCTGTCCCACCCAGGGCTTCCTCTGCAGGGCACCCGTAACCCCTCCGCATGGGGACGGGTGGAGGAGGGTGTCCCCCTGCTCCTGGCCTGCGCTCCGCCAACCCTGACCTGGGGAGGTCTACAGGCAGCCCGGAGTCACTGGTTACCCACCTTTTTTGGCTAATGGTGTTGAAAACTCCTTAGCCTGACATTTGGGGCCGATAATAATCTGGTCTAAACCTACTGGCTGGCTCTACAGGCCACTCGTCCAAGCCTCTCCACGCCTACCTCAGCCTGGGATGCTCCGGCTTCCCCACGCCCCTCAGCACCGCTGCTGCCGACCTCACGGCTCCCGGGCTCGAGCAGGCCCCCAACGGCTGTCCAGGGAATCACTAGAGAACAAAGCTGCTCTCCCCACATCTACTACCAACTCGACACCAGTGTCGGAGCAGCCAGGATATGCGGTGTCTGCAGTGACTGGCCCCGGTCAGTCTGTTTCCCCTCAGCCCGGAAAGGCAGCACGACAGGGACAGAGGGCTGCCCCATGCACGCACGGAGGCTGACGCCACGCGCCAGCAACACTGCGGGCCACGTCCTGCTTCATCCCTAGCAGGCACACAAAGTTTCCTCTTGAACACAGACCACCCAACTGCCAGCGCTACCGCTGAGTTTTCTGAGGAAAACTCTGCAGTCTGGGTGACATGCAGGACACTGACAGGAGAGCCAACTGGAGCGTGGGGCTGAGGGTCATGGATCCCTGCCTAGGCCTCTGTGATGCTACTGTGGTTCTGCCCTGGGGACCCGTAGGCTCGGAGCCCAGGACCCCATATGGGCAGAGGGACTGGCGGGCCCCGGCATCCCGGAACCCAGTTACCTCATTCTCCTCCTCATTGTGCAGCTGTTCGGTGTACGCATCCGGCTTCCGAATGAGAGGGTCCACCAGCATCAGGAAGGCCATGTAGAGCAAGAGGGCCCCCACCACTGACAGGTAGATGACAATGATGACCTGAGGGAGAGAGCCAGCTTGCTCTGTGAAGCCACACCCCGGGCCAGGATGGCCACGAGCATTCAGTGACAGTAGCTATCTCAAGTGCCACACTGGGGAAGGGCCTGGAGGCTGTAGGCTTGGAGGCAAAGAAAGAAGGATGGGGGGCCCTATTTCACACATTTGCCAGCCCTGCCCTAAACTGAGGGGACCCCATAAGAAGAGTGGACATAAAAACAACAGATCCTGAAGGAAGGCATCTGGATCTCAACACCCTGAGATGCTCACAGGGGCGGGGAGTGCGGAAACGGGGCCTACCTGGCTAACTCTAAGACAGGGTGGAAAGCAATGGAACCCCAGGCAGGAGCAGGGAAGAACCGGCTGGTGGGAAGGCCAGGGCACGAGGGCTCACTCCCCACTGCCTAGAGCAGGATGGACAGGTGGGGAGCTCCAGTCCTAAGAGGGCACATCTGTGGGTGGAAGGGGACAGACTGGCAAGACAGTGTGCCCTGAAGGCTGGAGGCCATATCTCCCCTTCCCATCAGTTACCCTGCATAGAGGCGACAGCCGGTGGCAGAATCACAAACCTCTGATGTACATGGAGGGCCTCACAAACTGGAGTAACTTCTATTTTACAGAAAAGACAGATTCAGTGAGGCTACTCAATGTCTCCTAGTGCAGTGCTCTGGGCACCCAAGACAGGACTCTCCAAAACATGCAGCAGCCACAGCCCCTATAACGGTGTCACTAACACGCCTCTGCTGCTGGGACCGCAGAAGCACCTTCACTCATATCCAAATGCCCGCTGGGCAGCCAGTCCTTACCTGACTGAGAACCTTGAGCCTAGGTCCTAAGGTTAGCAAATGGTAGAGGTTTTTAACCTGAACTCAGATTTACTAACTTTGGCTCACATCCTTTTTCTACTTCCACAATGCCTGGCCATCGCTGGCCTCTCATTCCAGCATTGGCCCCAAAAGGACTGTGATGAGTGCTAAAAGGAAGAGAGAAACCTTGGGACTTCCAGGTCAAAACCCAGCTCAGTCAAAGGTCAAGTTCAACTGGACCAACTTCCTGTCTGACTGGGACATCAGTGTTCATAACTCTTTAAACAGGGAAAATGGTCAGACCTCTTGCCTATACCTCGGGAAGGGCAAGGGGAGTGGAGGCTGAAGCTGGGGAGTGGGGGAGCCTCCTAAGGAGGAGGACTGGAGGGAAACTTGAGGGATTAGGAAGTGTGTCTGATGAGGTCCCCGTATTGGGAAGTCTCTTTCTGCCAAACAAGGAGAGGCGACACCTGGCTCGGCATTCAGTCTCGGCCATCTGGTCCCCTGAGGGTGAGGGGCCTGGAGCGTGTTCAGAGCAGGAGAAAGACGCTCCAGGAGGGGCTGGCTCAGGCAGGAAGATAAAAGGAACCGAGTCTGTGAGAGGTGGAGGACAGGCAGCTGCTTCCCAACAGAAAGGCAAGAACACAGAGGACCGCGGGACAGGGAAGGGGCTGTCAGCTCCCTGATCTGTGCAGGACAATAGGAAGCATCACCTCCCTTTCTGAGCCTCAGAAGGAGAAACCTGAGGGACTAGGCAGTGCCATTAAACTCCTCAGTTCCTTTCTTGGTGCTATTTCTGGACTCTCCATAGGACCAGCAAAAATAAGCTAAAAACCTGGCCAGGAAGAGCTTAAGTTAGAAGGCAGTACATAGGGCCTGGCTCAGGAGTTAGAACCCGGACTAGGAGATCCGGGAGAGGCTCTGGATGGATAAGCTTCCGTCAGCATGAGCCGTGGTCCTGTGAGACTGCCTAGTGGCAGAGGAAAGGACAAGGTCCCTGCCCTCACTCTCTATGGTGGTGACCATGTCTACTATTTCTCTCCTGAATTCACTGAATAGCCCATGAGAACGAGGTATGGGGCCAAAGCCCCTCCTGCCCAGGTCCCGCCACGCAGACACCTAGCCCTGGAACACAGCTCTCAGGGGGGCTTTTCAGGAGACTGAGGCCACTCTGGAAGCTCAGTTAAGACTGGGTGTTCTGGGACGGCAGGCCTATTGCTCTGTTAGTGGCATCTAGCACGGTGCCCAGAACATAAAAGGCACTGAAAGAGGCTTACTGAGTGAATGGAAAAAGGAAGGGGGAATTTGAAAGAACAAGAGGAAAAAAGTGACATGAAGCACCTCTCCCAGATTCGCAGCCCCCATGTAACGGGAGCCGCTGGACAGATGTCAGAGGACAGAGCTGCTCCAGGAAGGTGCTGGAAGCAGGCCCCTGTGTCTGTGACAAGGCCAGCCCAGAAGCCACAGCCACTTGGAACGTTCCAGGATACAGGAAAAGACTGTGGGTGCCAGGCGGCGAGGGAGCGGCCGGGGCCGCGGGCTACCTTGATGGTGGTGGTGCTTCGCTCCTCGTACTTGCACTCGCACAGCAGGCAGTAGGCCTCCACGTCGTGGCCGGGCACCGGCATGGGCTCCACCACGTGCAGGCAGTTGCTGGAAAGAGACAGACGGGGCAGTGGGAGCACGGCCACCGGCAGGCGACAGCCCGGGAGGGGAGGGGAGACAGAGGTGAAAACCCTCTTCCCCACCCACCCGCACCTGTCCCCGGCCCACCCGAACCAGCTCTCTCAAGCCACCCGCACCTGTCCCCGGCCCACCCGAACCAGCTCTCTCAAGGGCACCTACATGCCACCGTTTCCCGAACTGCTGACCTCAGCCGCTTCTTGTCCTATGCTGGGCTCCCCCCACGGCCCCCACGCCACGCGGGCACATCCAGTCCCAAGATTTCCAAGTCAGAGCTGGGGAGGCCTAGATAGGAGTCAGAGACTAGAATCCCTAGTCAGGACCAGCCCCCCAGGCACCCTTCCATCCAGGTGCCTGCTCGGCACCACAGAGGCAGCCCACAGGTACCACATGCTCCACGGCCACCCTTCTGCCTCTCTGCCCCAGCTCCCGGGGCTATGTCCCCAACGGCACAGAGCACCCCCACCGTCCACTCCACTGACCAAGTCCAAACCTGGCAACCACCTTCGACGCGCCCTTTTCCTCTCACCTATGCATCTACCAAATGCTAGTGATTTTACCTCCTCAAAAATTTCTAAGACCCACCTTCTCTATTGGCCCCCACTGCCCTGTCTTAACTCAAGGTCTCACCGTTCTGTCCTTGGACCAATGCCCCAGACTCCCAATTGCCCTCGTGCCTCTTATCCAGCCCTGTGCCTGTATTACCTTCTTCACTTGATGGTGTTAACAAAATGAAACTCCTGTCACAACACCGCCCCCCCACTTAAAGCCTAAAGGTGCTTAAGGCCTCCACTGGGCCTTTAGGGTGAGGCCAACTGAGCTGCTCCCCCTGGGGTACCCATGGCTCCATCTCACTCCAGGCTGCCTCCCTGTCCAGGCCCATCCCCTGCCACTCCTCACCCCACACCCATTCCTCCAGCTCTGCACATCTTCTGGACTCCTCTCTAAATGAGCCATGCTGTTCTCCTTGACACAACTCCTGCCTTCTGGAGGGAGGCTTTGCCACCTCCCCTTCCCATGCTCTGAATCCTTACACATCCTTCAAGATCCAGCCCAAAGATGTGACCTGTCCCCCTGGCGGCCAGCTCCCCACACTCATCTCGATCACAGCACTGACCACACCGCACTGTAATCCCACCTTTACTTATACGGTCTCAGGGAGATGCTAAGTTCCTTGAGGACACAGGCCATCTCCATCTTCCCAGCACCTAGCACAAAGATGCAGGACAGGGCTCAGGGAAAAGGCTCAGTGAACAAGCTACTGCCAAATGAATCCTGTTCTAAGGGCATGCCCACTTAGCCCACCTTGACCGAACAGTGCTCCTGACCGAGGTGAACTAAAGATCACAGGCCCCACATTCAGAAAGAGGGAAGTGAGCTCAGGAAGGCAAAGTGACATCGCCACCATGATGAGGTCAGGACCCAAATCCCAATCCTCGACTCCTCTTTCCATGTGATGCTCTGTCTCAGTAGGGCCTGTGCCTGTGCTCAGCTCTTTACTTGGGCCTTTCGATCGTCCCAGCCTTCTTCAGACCAGCAGGTTTCAACAGGCACGGTTCAAGATCACAGTAAGCAAATGACCTCGAGAATGCACCCTGATCATTACCACTGGGGAAAGTCAACCACTCTCAGAGGTTCGCAGTCAAACCAGGCATCACATTGCAATGGGCAGCCAGGTCTGGAGCTCTGCGCCTATGTCCTCCTCTCTGGGATGCAGGGTTGTACCAAATGACCTTGAAGGTCCTTCCAGCTGACAGGACTCCTGCAAGTGTCAATGGGAGAACCAGAAAGAACCTGGAGACAGTTCCATTAAGGATAGTAGGTGGAAACTGAGGCTGGGCAGGATACTAGGACCCAGCGACAACACTGATGACACCCCGGTGGAGGTGGGGGCAGGGGGAGAGGGCTTGACCTGTGGTCAGTAGGTCAAGTGTAGAGCAGGGTGACTATAGTTAACACCACCATATTATGGGCCTTTCACGTCTCTGAAAACCACCAGGCCTGTTCTGAGCTATCCCAGGGTCTTCTGGACTCAGGCTGGGTTGCTGGCAGAGGCATCAAAGACAAAGGTATCTTCACAAGGGATGTGAAGATCATGTGTGGAAATAAAAATGAGATGTCCTCTAAAAGTCGCTGTTCCCCTTAAAAATCCAGTATGTAGCATATGTGATTTCCTCTAAACCCCTGATTCTAGTTTCACCTCTGCGTAACAACTTCAACACTCACTCCTTGCTGTGGGAAGGGGTCTTCTATATAACTAACTGCACCATTTCCAGACCCTGCACGTTGCCCCTCTGGGAGGAGCCAATGGATAAGCACAGCACAGCACTGGTCATCACTGCTGGGAACTTCTCTTCTCCAGAAAGTCCCTATAAGCCTTCTGAGGGCCAGATGCCTCCCTTTCCGAGCCACATGGGGTCCTGGTTTGGACCACTCCAATGCGATGTCTGCACTCCCTGCCAGGAGCAAGCAAGGTGGGGTGGCAGGGGCAGCCGGGGGAGCAAACCCAGGTTCTTCAAACTGCAATCCTGTTATGGGAATAGGCTGTAAAGCGGTTAGTAAATGGAAAGCTGCAATCTTTCTGCCATCTCTGGCCTCTTCAGAGTCAGTAAAACCCTAACTGTGAACTTGCTCTCTAAGGATTTCATTTCCCTTCCTGGGGATCGGTGGTACAGAAAGGCTTCAAGGACTGGTCAGAGGACATTAAGCAAGAGGTCTACAGAAAAAAATAAACTGGGTTTAATTCTCTGCTCTGCCACATATTCTGTGATTGTAGGTAATATATTTATTCCCTCTGGGTCCCCATTTCCTCATTTATGGACAGAGGCTGAACTCATCAGTGCCTTTCAGGCTGTGTTCTCTTGGGTACCCTAGGAACCACTAGGCAAGAAGGTGGTGGAGGGAGGGGCTGTGGTCCCCTCTCGGCACCGGGTCTGATTTTGTTTCACATGCTGTGTTTCCAAGACAGATTGTCTCTAGAAAGATTCAATTTCTAGAAGTAGGAAAGACACCACTAACCTACTTGGTTCTTTCCCACTCTGGGATGCCTCTGCCATGTATCTCCACAGCAGAACCCCCAACAGAGCATCAATGTTAGGGTTTCCGCCCCCTACAGCGTGGTTATGACCTCCCAGCACTAGATGGCAGAACACCAGCAGGCACACAAATGCAGTGGCCTGTGAGGCCCGCAGCTCAGTCCTGGCTTCCCTCCCACAACAAAGGGTGCAAGCAGTCCCCTAGCAAGAGCAGCAGCAGTGGCAGAAACCTGAAGACTAGGCTCTTTGGGCCCTAGGCAGGGGGCTGCAAGACCACAGGTCAAGCCCCACCCCACCCCACAGGGGTGTCGCCAATGTTGTTGCTGGGTCCTAGAATCCTGCCCGGCCTCAGTTTCCACCTACTACTCTTAATGGAACTGTCTCCAAGTTCTCAATTTAAGACTGCTCACTGGATGATGTCCTAATTTTGGACTTCTAAGGAGAAGATACACTCTAGCCCGAGAGATCCAGACAGGACTGCTTTCTCATGGGCATCCAAACTGACCATAGTTAACAACACTGTGTGATACGCTGCAGGCCATACTATACTCCCCCCCGCCGGGCCAGAGACAGGCCTACTAAAATCTGCTGTTGCCTCTGGGAGGTAGCCTTATGACCGGCTCAGTCTATCAGTTTATTTACTCACATTATCTGAACTATAACTGCAAGATGCAAGGAGGTCACAGGGCGTCCTCCCAAGACTTCATGTCTTAGGGCTTTGTGAATCCATCAGGACTGGCGAAAGCAGAGGGAGACAATCTCTGCTGTGCAAGGAGCCCCAGTTTTCTGGGGCTGGGCTGTAAATCTTACGATGATTATCGATGCGACCTCTAACAAGGCATGATAATATATCTATCAATACTAGCTAACGTGCTGGGCATTGTCCTAAGTGCACTACTGACACGGGCACGTATAAGCACACACACACACTCTACTCAAAATACGGCCATCCATCTTACACATGAAGAAACTGAGGTACACTGGACATGAAGAAGTCACCTGTCACAAGATTAACAAGGGGCC
This sequence comes from Spilogale gracilis, assembly GCA_004023965.1. Taxonomy (NCBI): domain Eukaryota; kingdom Metazoa; phylum Chordata; class Mammalia; order Carnivora; family Mephitidae; genus Spilogale; species Spilogale gracilis. The sequence continues at coordinate 39,460 of PITA01011231.1, read as the reverse complement.
AACGGGGATCTGAAGCCAGGCAGGCCGGAACCCGAGTCTGCACATCTAGCTAGTCCACCCCTCTGAAAATCACTCAGGACGACCTAAGAACTGGAGAAGTTCCGGCTTCCCGAAGGCTGCCCTGAAACAATCACATCATAACCACCCAAAGAACTTTAAGAAAATGTCACTCCTGCTCCCCTGCCCCTCGATATTCCCTGAATCCAGATCACAGGGGGAGGAGATCGAAGGCACAGCAGAGTGACCATAGTTAACAACACTGTGTGATACGCTGGAAAGCGAAGAGAGTAGATCTTAAGTTTCTTCAAACACGCGCGTGCACGGTAATTCTGTGAGGTGACAGGCTATTCATTAACCTTATTGTGGTGACATTTCACGGTACATTTGTGCACCAAACCATCAGGTTGTAGACTTAAACTGACACAAAGTGCTATGTCTAATGCAGCTCAATAAACCTGAGAAGAATGAAAACAACAAAACCCCAACTCCTGGGGGCAGTTGGTGCTGGGAATTTGTATTTTCTCAAGGTCCACCTGATACTAAGGCATCACCAAGCAGGGGCCCTGACTGGACAGACCCTCCTTGTGATGCGAATCCCTTCCACGGTGCCCTTAGCAAAGAATCACCCCATCTGTGCTCAGATCCCTCCAAGGATGAGACTTCCCACTTCTTAAAATAGCCTGGATTAAAAATGCTTCCCCGCCTCACACTTAAATCTATTACCCTGAAGCTACTCTTGAAGCTGTTTCTACTGGCTCCAATTCTACACTAAAAAACCACACGGAACATAACTGACAACCACTCCCATGTGCCCCACTTCCAAGAGCATGCCAGCCCTGCTCCTGGTCTTTGTCAGCCACCAGATGTCCCTAAGACATTTCCTCTTCAGCCACTCCTTCTAGGATATGGTGCTGAAACCTCCCTTCACCAAGCTGGTCTCTTTTCTCTGAATGAATCCGTGCTTCTGTTTCTCCTTTTTAAAGGGAAGCATCCAGAAATGAATTCAGGACTCCAGGAGTATAACTGAAATTTCCTCTTTGAGTTTTAGTCTCTGCAATTATAAAAAAAAGAATACTACCTACTCCACCTCCTTACAAGGCATTAATGAGACTGGTACGGAATAACACACATAACAGAGCTTTGCAAAAGTACACAAAAGTTCCCATCATAAGTGGGCATACTATCTACCTCGTCCAATTTCTGTTACCATTCTACATGATTGATAAACACCCAAATCAAAGAAAATAACAAAATCCACTTCTCTGGCCAGGAACCCCTCAGCTAGAATTCAAGACACCTGGGTCCTGTTCCCAACTGGTTGTGTGACCATGAGCAAAACAGTCCTTTGTAGGCTTTAGTGGGAATGAAGCAAGCTTATCCTCCAGGGATCCAAGAACCCCAGTAAACACCTGTAACTTCAACTAGTGGTAGCAGCCACAAGTCAGCCTGGATAGCACCTTACCAGTCCTTCTGTGACACATTCTGGTTGTAAATGTGCCCACTGATGTTTCTATATGGTGGACAGATGCATTTGCAACGGATATCTTCAGAGCTCTGGAAGAGAAAATGTATGGCAGGCAGGTAGGCAGGGTTCTTGGCTTTAGGTTCTAGCAAGACTTTCAACTTTGAGTTCCCTGTTCTATATGTGAATGCTCTTGACCTTTCCCATTCCCAAGTTCAGCAAGGAATGACTTCTGCAAAGAAGAAGCTAATATCACAGGACACTCAAGGCAGAAACTGTCCAGGTGCCAAATGAGAGAGAGAGAAAGAAAGAAAGAAAAGAAAGAAAGCTAGCTGCCTAGGGATGGCATTCCCAAGTAGGGTGCTTGGGAGCAGGGTAGGGGGTGGGAGGGTGGCAAGCAAAGTGACAGCTCTATACACTGGGCCCCACACCTGCTGTGTGCATCTTGGTCCAGCAAAGATGAGCCCCTTCCCAACCCCCATTCCATCTCCAACTATGTAGGTTAGGACTGGGGAAAGGTAAAGGGCAGTGGTACACAAAAAGTGGATCATTTCCACAGGAATACCCAAGCAACCCCTTAGAAAGTTCTTCCTCCCTGAAATGGGTAAGAGACAACACCAAAAATATTTTCATTCCAATCAGGAATTCCCCAGAGGGGCTGAAAGCAAACCCTCAGACTTAATCTTAAAGCCTTGGTGACCTTCAGAATTTTAAATTCCACAGAGCCACCCAAGCCCAGCTCTGGGTCATCTACTCTTAAAGAATGGAGATTTCTCAGGAGTCCCAGAGCTGAGGTTGGTCACCAACCATGTAACAGAAACTTCCAGCTGTGTAGGACTTCACACTTAAGGAGCATTTCCAAAAACTGTATTACTTGATTCTCCTTAGGTAGAGTAGTAGACATTATAACCACCCCGATTTTACACATACGGGGAACTTAGATAACTCCTCCAAACACAAACTCCCCCGCTGGAATCCCGCCTAGGTTTCATCTGATCCAGAATCTATGCTCTGGGCTCCACCCCTCTCCCCTCACTCCACCCTTACAGAGGCCTGCAGTCTAACGCTCTCCACAACACTCCCAAAACTAAGGTCCACTGATGAGTGAGCTGCAGGGCTGGAGCAGCAGCACCTCGGGGCGAGGGGAGTCGTGCCCGCAGGCCGGGGGTCGGCACGAGGTGCTGCTAGCTCACCTTCCTCACCTTGTTGGCTTGCGCTGGGGGCAACAGCAAGCACCCGACCACGGCCACCAAACATAGGAGCTTCATGCTGACCGGGCTTGGGAAGCCAGGAGACCGGGCACCTGCATAAGAAATAGGATCGGGAACCGGAAGGTGGCCACACCACACCCGACACTCTCGGCCCTTTAGCCCTCCCGCCGGGACGTAGGAATGGGGTGAGGGGCTGGGTTCAGCATTCCAGGGCCTCCTAAGACCCTGTGGCCAAACACTGCCTTCCCTCTCCAAGTCTCCGGCTCTCCATCGTCCACCTGGAGCGCCGGGAAGAGGGGGCCTCCCGGGGACACGGCCGCCAGGGACCTCGAGTTCCTAGGACCAGGCCTGGCTCCGACCCTCGCGGCGCGTTCCACCGCCCTCCGCCATCTCCGCCTCGGTTCGCCCGCCCGCCCAGCAGCTCCTCCCCACTCAAGGCCCGATAAAAACTTTCGGTGTACAGGCTGGAAGGCCTGATCCAACCGCCAAGGCCAGTGCCCACCTAGCCAGGGGTCTCGGGCCAGCCTGGGACGCCCCGCGTGCCCCCCACCCCCCAAGACCCCTGTACCCCTCCCCCAACACCCAGTCCGCTAACCTGCGAGCCCCGCCGCCGCCGCCGACGATCCAGCTGGTCCCGCCCCTCCCCTGCCTCTATTGGCTGCCAGAGCAGCCTCTCAGCCCAAACCTCGCTATCGCCAAGGTAACAAGGCCCACCTTCGCCTGGGCGCGGAGGCTCCCGCGCAAGGGAGAGGAAGGAATTTCTCAAACCCGAGCAAACAAGAAAAGGGAGCGTCAACTTTCCATACGGAAACAGGGAACAGTCTGGCCTTTGTGTTGCTTGTAAAACTCCCAGAGCTGTGCCTAGACCGCCCCTTCTCGTATTACCCAACTCGGGGTCCAGAGAGGGGCTAAGGTTGCTTCATCTTGTTTGTTTTATAAAGAGAAAGCACTTTATACACAATAAGTTAATAACAACAACAATAACCTTAAAAACCCAATAAAGGGCTTACTGCTCACTTCCAAACTGGAAATGTTAGTTAGGGATGCAGATCTTTGCTGCATAGGACTTTACCAGGTCCCACCTCTGCTCTGCCCTCACCCAGCCCCCTGAGGAGAAGAAGGAAACCAGGGGTGGCAATGAGGTGGTGGGCTGGGCCTGGGAGGAGCAGGTTCAACCACAGCTAACCTGGTCTCCCTGCCAGAGTGTGTCTGGACCAGGTGGACTGGTGCAAGGTGTGCAAGGCCAGCATGGAGAATGGGGAGTGGGAAGATGGTGCGGAGGGAGGGAGGGAAGTCTGGGTTGCTGAGGGGCAGCTGTGAAGGAAACAGAAGCCATCTGAGTCTAGGGTACCAGACACGGAGGAAGGTCACCTAGGCTTTGGCCCTGGCTTTGCCACTAAGCAGCCTATGCTGGCCTGGAAACGCCACTACCCCTTTGTGGGCCTCAGTTTCCTTACCTGTAAAATTAGTTGGTTGGATACTAAGGTCCCTTTCAACTTTGAAATGTGGGGATTCCTGAAAGTGGCCCACAATGGCTCCTGGCGGCTGGAACAAGCATATTGGGCTGGGTGCCGGCAGAATTAAACCCCTCTCAGGTACTGTGGAAGGTGGTAGGTTCCTTGTGTGGAGGTAGCTGGGTTTATGTTTATTTCTCCTACTCATGTCTTATGCCTCTTTCATCCCTCACCACCTGGCAGACCACCCTACTCTTCGTGGGTGTTCAGGAAATGTGTACTAAACAGAACTGGGTAGAATTAAATTAAGCCTCACTGGCACAATGGTGTGACCAAGTCATAGCTCAGTGAGCTCAATGACCAGGGCACAAATCCTGGTCCCTCCACTCCTCTTCCTAGTTGTGAGGGTGTGGGTGGTAGGCTTCTCCTCTCAGGAAGCTTCAATTTCCACATTCATAAAATGGAGCTAATATTACCTACCTTTCAGGGTTGTTATGAGGGTATAATGAGTCTATATAGACAAAGCGCCAGGGATAGTGGCTAGCACCAGGTGGGGGAGGGATCTACAAATGGAAATGTTAGCTCATTCTGGGGTCAGAGGGCAAAGACAATGTACCTGCCACACGGGGGCAGAAGAGAGAGTTCAGGCCCTGGAAAAATACTCTCCTCCCAATTCATCTGCTATATGGAGGTGAAGATCTTCACGGGGACAAAAGCAATGGGGCTGAGTCTCAGTCACCTCCAAGACTTGCCCTTCTGATAGCCAACATGAAAGGTGCCCAGTACTGAGTTCACCATCTCGCTCACTTGATGGAAGCCTGGCCTTCATCATCCTGCTTTTCTCAGGCCCCAGGTCAAATTATCTTCAACTCCACTATCTCCTGTCTCCCTCTCTAGTCTGTCTAGGTGTCCCCAGGGGGCAGCTAGCTCCCCCTGCCTATATCCTGCCACAGCCAGCACTTTGCTCCCTGAAATACACTCCCCTCCTCTGACCTCCTGCTCCCAACCTGTCTTCCTCCTGTGTTTTCAGCACAATGCTCATTGCTCAGCAGTCCCTGGTAGCACCCTGTTGCATCAAATCCAGATCACTCCACCTTGCATCCAAGCCCTGGCTGCCATTTCTGCCCTCACCCACTCATCTCATCTCTGGTTACTCCTCACAGCTGTCTTTCCCATATTTGATTTGGCTCACACCCATCTTCCCATAAGATATCCTCATTCCCTCAGTCCTGCCAATCCTTATCCTTCATTTCTTTCCAACTGCTGCCCCAAGCGCTCCTCTTCTAGAAACTTTCCCCAAGGAGCCCAAATTGACCCAGGACACCTCATCCCCATACATTCCTCCCTGTGCTGTTTAAGAACCAGACCCTTGACATGAGTCTGAACCTATTTATTCAAATCAATTCCACAAACATGTGCCAAGAACTGTCAAGACGCCCCAGGGGATACAACAGACAAGCCACATGTGAACCTTGCTTTTAGGAAGTGTATAGTCTCACAGAGGAGAAATCATATGGCTGGGATATAACTTAAAATAGAAAGTAAGGTGTCATAGAAGAGTTCCCCCCCAAAAAAAATACTGTTGAGCACTGTGTGCCAGGCAGGGTGCTAGCTGCCAGGGATATGTCAGTAAACAAGACCAACCCTGTCCCTGCCATCATGGACCCTGAAGCTTATCGCAGGAAAATGACAAATCAGCACGTAATTACAATCCCAGGGGATCAGAGCTCTGGTGGGGAAGATCTGCAGAGGCTGGGCCTGGGTGGAAGGCAGAAGAGTGGCCTTGCCCAAAATGTCCGCATCCGATCCCTAGAACCTGTGACTAGGTTACCTCCCATGGCAAAAGGGATTTTGTAGATGCAGTTAAATGAAGTTCATTGGACTGGGGAGAGCAGCCAGGATTATCCAGATGAGCTGAATCTGGTCAGTGACCACAACCAGAAACCTTTTCTGATTTAAAAACTTCTGAGTTGAAACCTTCACACAGTGAAGGAGAGTCAGAGAAATCGAAGATGGAAGGGACCATGAGCCAAGGAATAAGGGTGACATCTAAAAGCTGGTAAGGACAAGGATCAGATTCCCCCTGCCCAGAGCCTCCAGAAAGAACTTCATTTTAATTCAGAGATATTTGCATGAACTTCTGACCTACAGAACCGTAGGGTAATAAATTTGTGTTGTTTGAAGCCACTAAGTTCATGGTACTTTGTTATGGCAGCAATAGAAAACTAATATGACCGGGAGGATGGGCGCAGTTTGGAACAGAATTCAGGAGCACAGTGATGGTGAGGAGGGACATTCCAAGTAGAAGGGGTGTAGAAGGAGCAAAGAGATGGCGCTGGGAACACACAGGAGAGGAAGAGCAAATAGTTCAGTTTGGCTCAACCTCAGGGCAAATGAATGGGAAGGGAGGAGAGAAAGATAAACCAGGGTGAGAACCTCATGACAGCAGAGGGTCGATGTGAGCCAGGGAACAAGTCCAGGCTCCTGCCTCGGGGGGGTCTCAGACTGGGGCTAGGACCGGGCAACCTCAGGAATATGCTGAAGGAAGCTGAAGGAAGCTCCCAGCGTCCTCCTCCATCCTCCCGGGACTTTGCTGCACTTTGCTCCCTACTCTCAGATTTAAAGCTCTGGGACTTAGACCATAGCCCAGACCCTTGGTTTCCGTCTCTGATACCCACCTTTACCCCAAGAACCCTAATATCATTTGGCCTGAAAAGGCCAGGTCTTGGCATCTGTGCCAGACTGAAGGTCTGGGGTCCTCCTCACTCCCTGTCCCCACTCTTGGTTCTCCTGGAGAGGGACTGGACTGTTGTCATCACCCCCAAACTGTGCCTACTCTCCTTGGTGTTGGCTATGTGCCCTTGCTCTTCCTCTACTCCCCAGCAAAGCTTATCTATCCAGTGGCCTCCATCTCCCACGAGAAGATTAACTTCCTAATCTGTGCACCAACACCGATGCTTTAGTCCCCCAGGGAATAGCTACACTAAAGCATCATCCAACCTAAGCAGAGAATAAAGCTCAAGGGCTAGGATTCAGACACCTGTAATGGGTTCTAAGGGGCAGTGATTGGTGTCTTGGAGTACAGAGAAGCCCTAGATCCCCCCTGTAATGGGAAGCCATCACTCTGCTGCTAGATGGCAGGTCAGGGGCCCAGGGGTGTCCTTAAGACCATGGGAACCATCCTCACACACCCGGAAAGGGTCTGCTCTCTCTGAGCACAACAGGATTTCTCAGGCGTCAGGGGGCCCAGAGCTGAGGGCAGAGGGCAGGGGGCACCCTGCTCTGTAGCACACTCTCCCGGCGCTGCGGCAACCGGAGCACGTGTTCTCTGTCTGGCCCCAGAGTTGGCTTTTCACAGCCGGGCTGCTGTCCGGAAACCAACCAATCAAGAGGACGCCTCGTCAAAGAAGAAGTACATGTAATTGACTAAAACTCTGAATGAAAACACTCGTCTATCTAAAGTGTAATATGTGACGTGAACTTTGTCCAGTCTCTCTCTCTCCCTCTCTCTCTCTCTCTCTCTCACACACACACACACGTAATATACAAACATTTAAAGGTAAAATTTAAATTCTGAACTCACTTTATGCCAGGCATTTTACCAGCAGTCATTAATGAAGGTGCCATTCTGTGTGATCTGACATCAAGTCGTCCTTCTCCCTCTGTTGTATCTTTCTTGGCTCGGCTTCTGCCAATGCACGTCCTCTTCTGGACACGGGGCTGGCCTGACAGCATTGCAGAAGTCTAGAACCATAGTTCACTTTGGGTTTCAATTTTTTTAAGCTCAAGTATCTTGGTTCTATTTGATCAGCTCCCAAAAGGACATGAGGCAGGATGGGGCTTAGGTTAGTCCTTTGGACAAGAAGTCACAAGATTTGGGTTCTAATTTGAACTCACTCCTGTCCAAGCACTAGCCCTCTGGGGCCTCAGTTTCTCCCTGAAGGGATTTGTTTGGAATAGCAGCTTTAAATCTTTTTGGTCTCAAGTCCTGGGAAATAATATGAAATATATGTATATTGGTCTCTGCCATGGTTCCTAGCACAAAATTCCTCAAATCTTTTAATTTTCTGAATGTCAGCAACATATATATATATTGCTCAACTCTTGGGAATTCCTGGCTAATAGGAGCATCTTTTGTTGGACTCCTGGGTGACAGCTGATCACTAGGAAGACCAAGCCAGGATTAGAAGCTTGGAACTTTCAGCTTCATCCCCTATCCTCTACAGAGGGAAGAGGGGCTGGAAAACAAGTTAATAATTGATCGTACCTGCACGATGAAGCCTCCATAAAAATGTTGAAGTATAAGGTTCAGAGAGCTTCCAAGTTCCTGGACAGATAGAGGTACTGACGGTGGAGGTGTGTCTGAAAAGACCAGAAAAGTCTACACTCACATCCCCACACCTCGCCCTCCGCATCTCTTCCATCTGGTTATTCCTCAGTTGTGTCTTTTTATAATAAACTGGTACTCTAATAATGCAAGTGCTTTCCTGAGTTCTGGGAGCAAATTATTGAACCTGAGGAGGGGGTCATGAGAACCCCGATTTACAGCTGGCTCGTCAGAAGCACAGGGGAGAGCAGGCGACTTGCAACTGCCATCTGAAGTAGGGGAAAAGGGACAGTCTCGTGGGCCCAAGTCCTCAACTGTGGGTCTGCAGTAATAACGATTAGCGCCAGCACTGAATTGTCGCGGAATTGTTGGGCGTGAGCAAACCCCACACATCTGGCGTCCGAAGCGTTGATGTGTGAGTGTGAGCAGAGAAGGGGAAACAGTTTTCCCCTATTTTCATGTCCCTCTATCCTTAATATTATTGAGGACCCTGAAGACCTTTATGTGATCATCTCCATCAATATTTACGGTATTAAAATTAAAACTGAGAAATTTTAAAAACTATTTGTTTTAAAATAACAATGATAAACTCATTGGGTGCATAAACATCTTTTGATTTTAAAAAAAAAGCTGTATTTTTCAAAGAGAAAACAGTGAGAAAAGTGGTATTGTTTAAAAAAAGAGGGAGAGTGGTATTGTTTTACATTTTTTGCTTAATCTCCTTACTGTCTGGTTTCCTAGAAGACAGCTGGATTCTCACATCTGCTTCTGCACTCAGTCGGTTGTGAACTATGTGTCAGCACTTGTGATCTGCCCCTGGAAACCCGCCCCCCACTCCCACCCCCACCCCCGCTGTATGCCTGGAAGAAGATGAGAGAAGAAAAGGTAATTAGGAAAATCATTTGACCTTGTGATTGCCCTGAGTCTTGGGGGCCCACACGGTCCTCAGACCACACTTTGAAATCTGCTGGCCTAGAGACCCTAACACGTCCACCAGACCTGACGTTCTGTGTTCTGAGAACGCTCTGTGGGAGTGTTTTTCAGAATGCATTTTGAGGATCACACTCCCAGGAATAATTTTATGGAATGTTACTGTACGTGGGGAACTGTAGTTTCGGTGAGTAAATTCGTTTGAGAAGCCTTCGTTTAAATTATGTGGATGGATTTTACTGAGGACTTTTCAGATGATTCAATAGGGTAATACATGTTATGAATCTCTTTTAAAAAAATGACTGTGTATAGGGTTTCCCCATGGTTTCAGCCAGAAACTCTTTTTTTTGAGAAGCATCTTTAAAGACTAGTGTAACAGGGAACATAGTCTGGGAAAGTCTGCACCAGTGACTCCTGGGCACTTGCTCTGTGTATTAACAGGTCAGATTCTACCATTTGGAATCCATTTTTCTCTAAACAAAATTCTTCATGTACACTTTTTGGTTCTTTTAATACAGATACTTTATGACAGTCATATCGAGGGTTAAGAAACCTCAGGTTGGTAAAAATTTGGCCTCTAGAAAAATTGCTGAAAATTAAGTAGGAAGAATATTACCAATTATATTGATAATAATATATATATATGTATTTGTTGAGCGAATGAATAAGTAATGTTTCTTGAACATCTACTACATGCAGGAAACTTTTCAAAAGCACAGTAATCAAGACGGTGTGGTATCAGTGGAGGGATAGACACATAGATCAATGGAACAAAATAGAGAACTCGGGAATAGACCCACATAAATATGATTTTTGACAGAAGTTGGAAAGCAATTCAGTGGGAGAAAGATAGCCTTTTCAGCTAAACGATGCTGAAACAATTGAATACTCAAAAAGCAAAACAATGAATCTTGACTGAAGTCTCATATCTCCTTAAAAAATTACTCAGAATGGATCTTGGACTGGGGCGCCTGGCTGGCTCAGTTGATAGAGCATCTGACTCTTGATCTGGAGGTCATGAGTTCTTGCCCCACCATGGGGTATAGAAATTACTTTTAAAAAGTGGATCATGGGGTACCTGGGTGGCTCAGAGGGTTAAGCCTCTGCCTTCGGCTCAGGTCATGATCTCAGAGTCCTGGGATCAAGTCCCACAGCAGGCTCTCTGCTCATCAGGGAGCCTGCTTCCCTCTCTTTCTGGGGCACCTGGTTGGCTCAGTTGGTTAAGCGACTGCCTTTGGCTCAGGTCATGATCCCCCTGCTTGTGTTCCCTCTCTGGCTGTGTTTCTCTCTGTCAAATAAATAAAATCTTTAAAAAAAAAAAAAGTGGATCATGGACTTAAATGTAAAACCTAAAAATATAAAATATTTAGGAAAAGTCATAAGAGAATTATTCAAATCTAAGCCTAGCAAAAGCATTCTTACACTTGGGCGGAAAGTACAGTCCATAAAAGGAAAAAAATCATTTAAGTCGGACTTTGTAAAAATTAAAAACATTTGCTCTGCTAAAGACTGTTAGGAGGATGAAGAGAAAATATTTACAAATCACATATGTGACAAAGGATTAGGATTTAGACTACATAAAGAACTTTCAAAACTCAGTAGTAAAAAATAAAATTAGAAAATGGTCAAAGGACATGGAAAAATATTTCATTGACAAGAACATACAAGAGGCAAATAAAAACATGAAAAGATACTCAGTATCACTAGCCATATGAGAAATGCAAATTAAAACCACAATGTGGAGCGCCTGGGTGGCTCAGTCAGTTAAATGTCTGCCATTGGCTCAGGTCATGATCCCAGGGTCCTGGGATCAGGTCCAGCATCGGGCTCCCTGCTTAGCGGGGAGCCTATTCCCACCTCCCCTCCTGGCTCGTGCTCTTTGTCGCTCTCTCTGTCTCAATCTCTCAAGTAAATAAATAAAATTTTATTTTAAAATAAAATAAAACCACAATGTGGTATGTCTATATACCTGTAAGAATGTTTAAGTTAAAAAAAAAATAGTGACAACACCAAATGCTAGTGAAGATGTGCGGAAATTGGGTTACATTGCTGTTGAGAATGTAAAATGGTACAGCTCTCTGGAAAAGAGTCTGGTGGTTTCTTTTAAAATTAAATACAGGGCTCCCATGCAACTCTAGACAACTGTCTTCCTGGATGTTTAGCCTAGAGAAATGAAGACTTATGTTTACAAAAACCTATGCATAAATGTTTATAGCATCTTTGTTAAATATAGCCCCAAACTGGAGTAGCCCAGATGTTTTTCAATGGATGATTGGTTAACCAACTGTGGTATATCCATACCATGGGATTCCATGCAGCAGTAAAAGGGAATGAACTATGGATACATGCAACAATCCTGATGAATCTCAGGGAATCATGTTGAATTAAAAAAGCCAATTCCAAAAGGTTCCATACTTTATGATTCCATTTATATGACATTCTTAAAATGGCAAAATTATAGAAATGGGGGAAAGAATTAGTGTTTTCCAGGTATTAAGGAAGGGATGTTGGTGGGAAACAGTTCACTATGACTCCAAAAGGGTAGCATGAGGGATTTTTGTGGTGATGGAAATTTTCTGTGTCTTGACTGTATGAATGTTAATATTCTGGTTGTGATATTGCACTAGTGTTTTGTAAGATGCTACCAATGGGGGTAACTGGCTAATGAGTATAGTGTATTATTTCTTCAATTACCTGTGACTCAATAATTATCTCTAAGTAGAAAGTTTAATTTAAAAAAAATCACTTGAATTGATCAAGATGCTAACTCAAATTTGCTTAAATTATAGTCTAACCCACGTCATGGAGTTAACTCATGTCACATTGATAATATTAGACTGGTTTTGACTTAGAATAATGAAAATTTCACAGCAGTCAATCTAATACATCAGTTCACGTAAACATTCATAAAGGGAGAAAAGAAAACCCCATTGTGACAAATACTTTGTTTTTTCTTTATCTTTTTTTTAATGGGGATATAACAAATCTATAGTAAAGTATATAAAGTGTCTCTCTCTTTTTTTTTAAAGATTTCATTTATTTATTTGACAGAGAGAGAGAGATCACAAGTAGGCAGAGAGGCAGGCAGAGAGAGCAAACAGGCTCCCTGCTGAGCAGAGAACCCGATGTGGGCCTGGATCCCAGGACCCTGAGATCATGACCTGAGCTGAAGGCAGAGATCTTAACCTACTGTTCCACCCAGGCACCCTAAAGTGTCCCTCTTGATCAATTTTTACTATGTCAGACTCAGGCCTGGAATCAGGGGTCCTGGTCCTGTCCTCAGCCCTACTGTTAAATCTCTGCATGATTGAAGGGGGCATGTCCCTTCCTCTGAATTCCAGTTGCCCCAACTATAAGGCAACAGTATTAAACTAGATCAGTGTTTCACGAAGTGTGGTGCCTATATGCAAGATGATTCAGAGTATACAGGGAAAAATGGTGTGTTTTTTTCACTTTGATAGGTAGGCAATTTCTTTTCTAAACTTCCATATGAAGTTATACTTCACGTATAATAAAATGCACACATTTTTATTGAACACTTCAGTGAATTTTTACCTAGGTATATGACAAATAATGCATATCAACCATTTCCTGCTCCTCAGAAAGCTCTCTGTGCCCCACCCCAGGCAGCATGCATCCTTTGGCCCCTGAGGTAACCAGCACACTGAGTTCTAGCAATATTAATTGGGTTTTGCCTGTTCTTGAACATCACCTAATTAAATCCCACCATATCTATTCTTCATCTCTACCCGGCTGTTAGTTCACCGCTGTGTCCGGGGAAAACCACCCACGTTGTTATGTGCAGCGGTAGTCCATTCCTTTGCATTGCCAGACAGTATCCCACTGGATGAGTATATCACAATTTATTCAGCCCATTGCAGCTGGGCATTCAGATTCTTTCTAGTTTGGGGCTATTGTGAACAAAGCTGCTAATTTGGTGGATGTCTTTGGGTGGAGATATGTACTCCTCTCTCTTGGGTATGTTCCTAGGAGTGGAATTGCTGAGTAATAGAGGACTCAGATATTCAACTTTTGTTTTCCAAACTGGATGTACCAATGTCCACTCCACCAGCGTAGGAGAGTGTTAGGTGACCTGCATTGTTGCCCACACTCAGGGGTATTACGTAGTATCTTGTATGACTATAAGGAGGCATAATGGTAGTGGAGGGCAGAGGGAAAGAGAGACAATCTCAAAACTTTAAAGATTTTTGCGGGGATATTCTGATTCAAAGGGGCATTTTTAGTGTCCTGGTAAACACACCCCGAGAGGGAGGAATTTAAAGGGGACACATTTGGGTAAAGAACCTGAATGACGAAAGAGCACATGCTTAGCAAATTACAGAGACCATGAAGCTGTGTGTATGTGTGGAGGTGGAGTGGGGAAGAAGGTCCAAGAAAAAGCAATATTTTGGAGGTTAGAGTCAGGGTCTAAAAGATCTTGTAACACTGTAATGAAGGCTGGATCTGTTTCCCCGCTTACACAAACACAGGATGGGAGAGAGAGGTAATGTAACCAAGGATATATTAGTGTTGTACCCTAATGCAGTGTAAATGACCAGCAAACTCATTTGACTCAGGCTGAATTCCCAGAAGACCTAAGAAGTTCTTCTGATTAGAACAGAGCATTTTATCTTTGCTCTGCTCTCTACCAGAAGCCCAATTCTGGGGTGTTCTGTTCCATTTTGAAGATACGTGCTTAGATAGGACGCACTGAGAGCACAGTGGCCGGCATGCTGGAGACCTCGAAACCCTGCCATGCAAGGAACAGGTGTAGGAAATGGGACATTGTTCTGGGAAAGAGAAACCTCAGAGGTATGTTAGCTGTCTTTGGCTATCAGAGGGAATGTCATGTGGAAGAGGAACAGAATTCATAGTGCATGACTCCAAAAGGTCAACATTCACAGAGATGTTTACCAAGGTTGGCTAAAGAAGGAATATATTGCCCGGAGAGACTGTTTTATCACCAAGAGTGTTCACATATCTTTTGGTCAGCTACTTGCTGAAACTACTACCTCAGAGGGAATTTAAGCATCTGATGAAAGGTTTGACATATGACTCTAAGTTCCCTTTTAGCTCTGCGATCCCATGAGTCTGGCTATGTGACTTTGGGTTTCCTGGAACCTCAGGTCTTTATAAAACAGAGGATGGGTTAAGGATTCTTCAATACCAAGCACACATTTCGTTGTGAGCTGCTTCCCACAGGCATCAGGGGGTGAATTATGTGCACTCCCCATCACTAGCTATGATTAGCAATGGAAACTGATTAGCGAACAGAAGGAAAAAAAGGAGTTTGTTGGAAAGAAGAGGAAATCTACAGACTCTAAGAGGGAGCTGAAGAATGAGACATGAAGAGAGCAGAAACTAGTGCATCTTCTCAGAGCTTCGCCCCTGGGGTGAAATGACAGTGGATGTTCCCCACCACCCCCATCCGTAGCACACTATTTTGTATTCCAAATCCAGGAGAGGGAGAATGCCATGGACCCAATTAGGTCTTACAACTGCCCCTTGGCAAGAAAACTCAGGACACATTGATTGTCAGCCCAAGGTCATCTCCCACGATGAAATCAGAAGCTATTATCAGAAGGCACAAACAACGGTGTCCCCTGGAAAATCACTCCTTTCCCTCCTACTCACAAGAGCACATCAGAGCTCAAGGGAGTGTTTGATTCATTAGGAGAAAAACAATCTTCGACCTATTCTCCTTTATCTTTAAAAGGGAAAAAGGGACCCATCTGGATGCTAACGTTTTTTACTAGGAACAGATGTGACACATGCATTAACTGTGTGGTGAAAAGCTAGAAGTTTAAGAACCTGACGCCCGGGCGGGGTGGGGGGTGGCCTGAGACAGACAAGTCGCAGGGCTTGTGCATCAACAAACGGGTGTCGGGTGCCCACAATGTGTCAAGCCCTGTACTAGACACCAACACTTATTAAGCCAGTGCAAAAATGGAAAGGTTAAATATTTGCCCTGTGTAAACGCAAAGGGGTAGGAGGGCCGTGCGCTGTGGCTATGGCCAGGGAGGGATTCCATCGGTTCCAGGTGGCCCGCGCTCGCCCCACCCTCCAGGGACCTCCCGCTCCAGCCGTCCAATCGCCAGGCTCCCCAGCCCGGTCTAGCTAGCCCCGGGTGTCCGCAGCCCTCTGGAGGGGGTGATGCCCCCAAAGTGAGGACATTTCGGTTCCTGCCAGCAGCTGTCACCCGAGAAAGATTGAGATCAGCCCACCAGGCGACGAGGCTTGTAGCCCAGACAGGCACAGCTCAGGTTTCCTCCCCGAAGTAATTAACCCCTGGGAGAGGGGGGTGGAGAGCCGAGCCTGGAAGCTTTCGGGGAGTAACCTGGTGGGGGGGAGGCGGTCCTCGCCCTTTCTCAGGGTGCAGGTGGGAGGACTGGAGACAAATCCTGCGGGGGAACGTCTGTCCGGGGCTCCACAACCCGGCGCCAAGAGCAGGCCAGGCAGTGAGCTAGAAGCAGGAGGCTGAGGTCAAGGAAAGTGAGCCTGGACCACAGCGGGAGTGAGCTGGTTCCTGGGCTCAGGCGCCAGCAGCGATTAACTGAGCCCCGAGGTCACGGTGGGTCCTTGCCCAGGACTGGGGGGTGGGGGTGGGGGGCGGAGGTGGAGGCTGGGACCTGCAGATCCCAGGAGGCATGGCAGCACCGGACACACTAATCCACAGTTTTCACACATAATCACTTCAGATAGGAAAGATTAAGTACCTGTACCTCCAATTGCACTCCCAGCTGGAAGGACCCGTGGTTTCAGAGGCTTTCAGCTGGTGTTCTCAGGGTCCCTGTGGGCCAGAGCTTCCCAGGGAGAGACCAGGGGCCACGACTCTGATCCCAGAGCTGCCACTCACTGTAGATCACAGCATCTCCCTGGACCTCAGTTTTCTCTCCTGTTCAATGGGTTAAAATAAACTAAACTTGGCACATCTTACCACCCTTTAAGAACAAAAGGGAGGATCCAAAGAGTGTTCAAAGTTAAGTCTCTGAATCTCACAGACCTCTCTGGCATGTGTATTTGGTCACCAAAAAAAGCGAATGGGGGGGCGTGGCTGTCTAATAGACTTGAAGGAAATTAGCCCAATGGCTTTGGTCAGATGAGGGCAGGAGGTGGGTTGGGGGGTAATGGTATGGGAGGGGCTGCTTCATTTGTAGGGATTCTCTCAAGGAACGAAGGAACCAAAGAAAAGCCTGGCTTGTGACTTCTGTAAAGATTCCTGGGATCAGAGCTGTTACTGGGTCCGCTGATGACAGCAGGAAGCTCCTCATTTAACAGGTAAAAAACGGAGGTGCAGACAAGGGGGAAATCACTTGTCCAAGGGCACTAGGGCATTGACCAGAGTAGATTCTGGAATTTCTTTGCAGCGTCTTAAAACTAGCTTCCCCGACCTAGACCTCAGTCTTGCCTGCTCCTATCTTCAGGTTTTAGGATGTGGGCCTTTCCCCCAAAGGGTTCATGGGGTTGTTTCATGTTTCCAAATCATCTTAAACTGCCCCCGTGGAGCCATTTTCTGATCCTGTCTCTCAAACTGCGAGAGGCAGCAGGTGCCAGGGGTTAAAGAGCATTCCCCAGTGTGGGATTCAGCAGGGGTGAGATGTTCACAGGCACTCGTTCAGTTTACAGCTTGCTGTTAATAGAGGCCATTAATCACAGCCAAGTGCAGCTGGCTCTGCCGGGGACAGGGATGGCTCAGGGCGGGGCAGGCACACCGGAGGACATAGGGAAGGGCCTCCTTCACTTACCCCTGAGGCCCAGAAATCTGTCCCAGGAAGGAGACAGTGGAATAAGTGCCACCACCATGGTGACACTGGCAAATAGTTTCGGTGACCTGTTCTTTTCAGCTCTTTCCCAAATGCCCAGCCCAAGTCAAATGCCTGACATGGTTCCCAGCACACATTAGGTACTTAATGAGGACTTTGAAAGAGTCTGGTATTGGGGAGACCTTGCCCCAAAACAGCAGGGAAGCAGGAGGGAGAAGTTTGGGTGGTTTCAATTGCCATCTGAGGGGTCGAAGCCTGTTGCTTAGTCTCCAGGGCGGTAGAAGCTGCTGCTGGGGCCGTAGCTTGAGGACAGTCTTCCTTGCAAGTGGGGTGGGGCACCAGCCAGGTCAGTGGGCTTAAGATGTGAGCTTCATGTCTCAGAGCTCGCTTCTCTTTCTGTGGCCTCTGGTGGGGCCCACATTGCTCTGAGTCTTGGACATCCATAACATCTCTAACTGGAAACTCTGGACCTTCTGGGATTTACTCAGGGTCCAGGCCAGAATTCTGGTGGACTAGCTTTCTAGGCAGGCCTCCTTTTTAATTTTATTTTATTTTATTTTATTTTATTTTGTTTTATTTTATTATTTTATTTATTTGACAGAGAGAAACACAGCTGGACAGGGCACACAAACAGGGGGAAGAAGAGAGGGAGAAGCAGGTTGCCCTCCAAGCAGGGAGCCCAATGCAGGGCTCGATCCCAGGACTCCGGGATCATGACCTGAGCCAAATGCAGACGCTTAACAACTAAGCCACCCAGGGGTCCCTAGGCAGGCCTCCTAACAGAGTTCTCACTTCTCAGTGCTGATGAGGCCAGCTATCATGTTCCAGAATGTTCTATCCCAGTTTCAGATTGTGCCCTAGAGCCAAAAACTGAATCATCAGGACCCAATATACTGTTAGGCCTCTAGACTCTAAATCAGAGGACGTATCTGTTGCCTTTTGCCAACTACTTATTTTAGTGCTTGAGCCTAGAATAAGACCAAGTGAATGTAAGTGAGAGAAAAGATGTAATAACTTGATTGCGTCTAACAGCTCCCATGTATGCGGAGCTTAGCTATGCCTTACATATTATTCAATTATTACCCCACTTAGCACTCCCAACAACCCTGTGAAGCAGGTATGGTTTTATCCGCATTTTGCAAGTGTGGAAACAGAGGTGCAGAGAGACTAAACTATCTGACCAACGTCACAGAACAACGAGGTGACGGAGCTGGGTTTCACACCCAGGCTATCTGGCTCCAAAGTCTATGCTCTTAACCACCTAGAAAGGAGGGAACTAGGTAGGACCTTCCAGGTGTGGCTATCAGACTCTGATGTCATGCACTCGCGAGGCTCCCCCCTCCAGCCGTGCGGGCAGCCCTCGCTGGAGAAGGGTGAGGGTGAGATGATCTCTGGAGGGCCTTTCACACAAACAGGCCTCCAATTCTCCCCGGAGAATTCCTCCCTCTTGGACTTCACTTGTTTCTCTTTCTGTCTGGTCCAACAGGCTGGTTGGGTCTCCTGATTGGGTTCAGCTGTCGCTGTGGGACCAGGGAGCAGTGTGCAAACCCCTGCAGGATTAGGGGTGCCAATGAGGCAGCCACCAGAGAACAGCCTCACTTGACAGGCCTTTCTCTGTCAGCAGTCACGAGGGCTGAGCCTGCAGCCCTCTTCCTGCTCCTCGGGCCACCCTGACCTCCCTGTGCCCCAGCCCTTCTAGTTGCCATCCCCGCCCCTCCTTCTCTCACAGCTGCTGTTTGTGTCATTTTTTTGTTAGACCCTGAAAGTCATCCCTCTGTCCTCTGGTCTCAGCTCCCAGAGAAGGCTGGAAGTTTCAGCAGGGCATGTCCTACTTCTCCGCAGGCTGTTCCCTCCTCCATGACCACCTGAGAGCTCTTCTCCCAAATCTCCGTGGGAGGAAATTCTTCATGTTCTTTGTCAACGTGTCTCAGCATTATCAAAGTTGTGAGGCCAGGGCATTTGGTGAGATGGAATTTCTGGGGGCAGGCTTCCAGGAATTTGTTGGGGGTACACACAAAGATTTAAAGTGTTCAGTTCATTTAGCCCAGGGGTCTGCAAAGGGCCAGGTGGTGAATACTTCACCTACGCTCTACAAGTTCTGGTGTAGCTACTTGATTTCACTGTCTTAACACAAACGCACCTCGAGGGGATAAATAAATGAATAGGTGTGGCTATTTCTAATAAATCTTTATTTACAAAAACAGGCTATGGGCTAGGGTTTGCTGATCTGTGACAGAAAGCAGCAGTGGGCAGCTTCTATATCGTCCCTCCCACTGGCTTGGGTGCACCCTGGTCCTGCATGAGCAGGGACCCCTACCTCACCCACTCCACCAGAGACCATGTGCAGAGGGAGGCCAAGGTCGAGCACTGACCAAGGGTCAGAATTGCTGTCTTAGAAGCGGCCTGGAATGGGGTGCTGGGATACTGTCTTAAGGGCGAGGAGCACCACACCACACCGGGCCTTCTAACCAACATATTCAGTCCTTCTGCCCTATGCAGACAGCTTTCTTCCTAAGGGGGGAGTCCCCACAAGCCTTATCACTGATGAATATCTCTGTCTTCTGCTGCTGGAGCTACAAAGGCCCAAGGCTTATGCACTTAGGAAAAAACCCAAACTGGGCTGTGTATGGCAGGTGAGATGCTTCCTGTCTGGGACTTGATGCTCAAAGGCCTTTAAGAAGTCCTTGATGAGGACAGGCCTTAAGAAATCATCTCAGATGTCACAGAATTATTTTGCTGTCCTTCAGGCTCCTCTCTGTTTTCCACCTCTGCACCTCTACATGTGCTGTTCTCTCTACCTGGAATACTCTTCCTCCATCTTCTTCATTTGGCCTGCTCATCCTGTCACCTTCTCCAGGAAGCCTCCTCGGATTGCTCCTGTCTCCCAGCTCTGGGTAGGACTCACCAATTGTGCTCCTGTTAAACCCTGAGAGTCCCCTAGCACAACCTTATTGTGCTTCACTGAGACCACTGGCTTGCCTGAGTCCTCTGCTAGAATGTGGGTTAGGCTGAAAACTCTGTGTGGCAGGGCCCCCAGAACCTGGCGTGAGACTTGCTGCTCAGTCAATATTTATAGAGTAGCTGGTCAATTAAATATTTATCAAAGGAATAATCTCACCCACGTCACTGGGTGGGGTTTTCCCTTAACTCTTGTTGGAAGACATGGTTCCATCACATTCTCTATAAATTTCCTGAGAACTCTGAGGGAGCTGAGGTCTTTTCCTGTGGTCAGAGGAACTCTCCACTTGAGTTTATGTTTCAATTAATTAAGTCCGAACATTTGTGCATCATGTGTTCCAAAGGCTGTTTGAACAGAGGCAGACATCTTGTCTTAGTGAACCTTCATTTGGGAAGGGAAGTGACAGGAGAAACATTTTCCTGGACTCTGCAAAGGAGACTTCCTATCTTCCTCTGTGCTTGGGGACCCTATTATTTCTCTATGACTTAGTTTTCCTTTTGTAAATAGGAAGATGCCATGTTTGTGGGGGGGTAGGGGTGAGTGAGTGAAGGAACCATTGAGAGAGTGAATGTTTACCTCTAGAGCAGTTGAGGGGCTTTCTTTCGAAAGGGGAGTTTCTGAGCTCACGTTTTCTTGAGAAGACTCCAACTGTAATTGGGATTAGGATTTTCACACCACTGAAAATTAACTGCAAACCCCCTCCTCCCCACCAGCTGGGAGAACATGGCCCAGGCTTGCAGTCTAAGGTTCTGATACTACCCCTTGGACCCAGAAACTGTCTCCCAAAGAACAAGAAGAATTCCCCAGATATCACCATACCAATCTTCCCAATTTCCCCCAAATGCAGGGAAGAGATGGGGATGGGTGTTGTAAATCCAGCGAAACCAGGACACAGGCTCAGGAATATCAGGTCAGAAAGCCAGTGAGAATTTGAATCCAAAGAAGGGCCCACCCTCCCTTACCCTTGCCCACACTCCCCCTGTGGTGGCCCTTGAGGGTGGGGTGGGCTCCAGGCTGGTTGGGGAGCAGGTCCCTATGGTGAGAGAAACAGGCAGGAACACTGGGGAGAGGAGGAAGAGAGATGTATTTCCATCCTAATGGTTTTCTCATGTGCATGCCCAACTCTCCCCAGCTCTTTGGAAAACTCGTTCTGCTCTTTCCCTCTTTGCTTTAGAGCTAGCTATAAATGGCCGTAGCCACAGCCCCTGGGCCGTGCCAAGCCTGTGACTGGGGACTTGCTACCTCTCAATTTCAGGATTTTGTGCCTTCAATGGGATAACTTCTGAGGTTGGAATTCCTGGGGGGCAAATGGAATGAGCCTGCCTGGCAGCTTAGCTAGGCCTTGGTTACAAGCAACTCATGTTTATGTGATATTAAAAATAGATTGCAAGCAAATGTATCGTTCTCTTTCTACTCTTGGCCCTTTGCCTCTGTTCTCACACCTTGGGGGGCCCCTGAGACTTGATTGGCCCAGATTCCCTTCGACTCCCCCAACTCGTTGCCTTAGGACCCTTGCCCTCCCTATTCCTGGTTGTTCTAGGTTCTTCTCACCTTCTCCCCTCACCAGAGAGTGTGTCTCTGGCAAGAACGCTGACAAAGCAATGAACAGCCTGGGCAGCTCATTAAATGCTAGAGCTGAGAGGTGCTAAATTTTCTCCAACTTGTCAAGGGCAATCGCCTGTAGGTCGTTCAATAGGAAAGATGTGTTTCAAGTATGAAGATTGGTCTTGCTGGGTGGGAGCTTTACTCCAGCACCCGCAATCGTCCCTGCAGTCCTGAACGAGTCACGCTCTTACCAACCTGCCCCCAGACTCCGGGCTCCCCAGGCCTCATGTGGTCACTTGTGAACATGTGACATGCTTAGCCTGCTCCAGTCTTCGCCTTAGGCTCCCATCTCCTGGCAGAACACCCAAGGCTGAGTAATTCCTGGGCAGAACCCAGGATGGGGCGGTATGGGGATAACCAGAGGGACAAGGAGATGTTGTCCTCTCCTTGGGGTGTTCACCGAGATTGTGCACAAATATGCAGAGGGAGAGAAGTGGGGACAAGAAAGACACACAGGCCCAGTCCTTAGCAAACTTGCTCACGTTTGTGTGATGCTAGGATGGCAGCAGGTGGCAGGGGAGGGCAGGAGGGAAAGGAGTCAAGAGGAATTAAGTAGGGAAGGTTTCTGGCACAGAAGGGCCTTCAACTAGCTTTGAACAATGCTTGACAGAAAGATAGAGATCCAGAGGCCAGGCAGATTAAGTGACCTCAAAACAAGGCTCAGAGGCAGTGCAGGGGCCCTTTGCCATCAAAGGAGGACTAAAGTCCTCCAAGGGAGTTATAGGGGCTAGGATAAAATTACAGCACTGCAAAAGTTTTCCCTCTCTAGATTAGACCTCGGAGAAGAATGAGCCAGAAAGACTTCACATCTAAAGACTTAGGATCCTAAGACTACCTTGCCTGGCGCCCGGGATGTGTATATGTGTGTGTGTGTGTGTGTGTGTGTGTGTGTGTGTGTGTGTTGCACAATCCAATGTATGGATTCTTCCCCGGGCGGGGCAGTGGAAGAAGCAAGTCAGGTGCATGTGTGTGCTACAGGTGAGCTGTGTGTGAACAATGCGGTGACAGCGAGCCCGTGGCTTGTGGAAATGGCCATGGAGGACAGCAACCAGAAGAGATGACCCTGGCGCCATGGGAAAGGATCACTGATTTAAAAGAAGATGCTATGGAATGTTTGACAGGAGAGGGGCAGCGCTGGACATATGGGCCCCTACCCAGCAAACCCCTTTCCCGCCTTCTTCAGATTCCCGCCACGGCTCCCTCCCTGGTTCTCCCTGCACCACCGCTTGTACCCCCCGCCTCCCTCACCTAGGCCCCCGCCACACCTCCAGTCACCCATGTCCCCTTCTACCCTGCCCCGGAGGCCACCAGGCTACAGAAGGGGCAGACCTTGACCTTGACGCCCGGGGCGCCCAGCTCCACGGCTTGCAGGGTTCCTGTTGTGAAGTCCATCCCTCACCCCCATGGCACTGGTGGCCTGTCTCAGAGGAGCACGCGCACAGCCATGCAACTCTATCGGGAAGGCCGTCTCTCTCCTCCTTCCTCCTGACTCATTCTCCCATCGCCCGCTCCTTCTCTTTGGCCTTGTGATTCTTCAGGCTGCTGAGGGCATCCTTCTCCCTCATCCCTTCCCACTACCTCCATCATCTCCAGTCCCCTTGGCTGGTGCCTGCAACCCCTCCCCAGCCTCAGAGGACTTCTGGGAGAGCAGGGAGGGTGGGCAAGAGGTTGTCTGCTCAGGGGTACCGCGGGAAAAGTTTATTAAGGAGATGTCCCAGTATCCTCCATTTCTCCCTCAAATATTTTTGAACTGTGCTCAACATGGGAAATCCATTAATGAAGAAAATACACATATGATTTGTGCTCCATAGAGCTTTCAGTCTGGTGGAAGAATACTTAAAAATAACTGCTCAAATGTATAATGATAAACCATGACAAGTCAGGAGATCTTACCATGGCCACCTGCAGATTCATCTAGAATCTGAGCACTGCCCACAACCCTTCAGCTCACTGGCTCATTATGCGGCCGCCTGTCTGGTCTTTCTCTTCCACTCTTGTTCTCCCTGCAGTCTGTTTCCATCCCAGCAGCCAGAGTGGTCCTTCCCACACGAGAGCCAGATATTGTGATTCCTCTATGGAGAACCCTGCAGCAGCTGCCCATGGAGTAAAGGGCAAGTCACTCTCATGGCCGATGGCCCTGTGAGACTGAGGACCCCTCTCCCCTCTGATAAAATCTCCTCACACTTTCCCTCTGCTCAAGCCACTCCAGGCCGACAGCCTCCAGACAGAAGAAGAATCTGGGTCTGTCGGATTCAAGAGTCCATGAGCCCTCCTCTAATAACATTATCATACCCTTTTTACAAATGAGGAAACAGATGTTCAGTAAGTTCAAGACAAGGTTGAGTCACATGACTAAGAAATGTGACTATTACAGTAAATTGTATCTGTAATTATCTGCATAATTGCAAATCAGGGATAGACGCTCCCCCCACTACTTCTTGTGGGAGGTCATAAGTGTCTGCCAGTGTAGACCAGGAAATAATACCGTTGGCAATTTAAGTCACTTTCACCATACCAAATTCCCCTCAATTTTTCATTCCATTGAGCTGTAGTCTTGGTCCTTTAAGCCTAAGATCACTTTAAATTGATCTCAGAAAGTCAGCCAGAAAATGAAGTTCCCTTCCTTTAAATTATCATGCTACCACAATGTAGGGATAATTTCTCATCCCCATAGTTTTTGTGACTAAAGTGGAGGGTGGCACCCAGGAAGTCCGAGATCCTATCTTCTGCTTCGGAGCCTCCTTCAGAGAGGTCCTCAGGGCCAGGTTCAAGACAAGTCGGTGAACCCCTTCACTGTATGGTCAGTGGAATTGCTGTGGAGGAACAGAGGAAATCCCATCAGACAATGTAACCCTGGAGACAACCAAGAGGTTCAGGGCATCAATGCCCACCAGTGTGGATCAGATCGCAGCCATGCAAAGAGAAGAAACAACAGCGTCCAAGAGGGCTTTCTCCAGGACAAAGATGAACTTATCAAAGATGATAGCATTACTATCTCCAGGATGGACACCAGAAGGGACCTCAGGTCTTCAGGTTCCTGGGTCCACGGAGCCACCATGCTCATGCTCTGTCAAGTGGTTCCTGATTGAGTTCCTCCAGGGGCACAAGTCAGTCACCAGGCAATAAATCCCTCTTCCGCTTTAGGCATTAATGAGCTCCAGCCGGCTCCTGTCAATCTCCCAGGAGCAAGCATCTAGCAACCTAGGCTGACAGGTGGCCCCTGGGATATGGTCTATAGTGGAGACCAGGGACTTCCCCGGGGCACTTTCCAGAATTAACTGCAGGGAGGGTGGGAAGCAGGAAAGCTTCTGGAAAAAGAAAGTGGAGACAGGAGTGGGAGACACACACTCTGGGTCCTAAAGTCGCTCAATGTAGGCTGGGCTTTTGGAAGGAGCAGCACCAAATGTGGCACTGAGCTAAACCAACCAAAGAGGTCTGTCACTTTCCTTCACGACTGATATAATAGAACTCCTCCAGTGGAATTCCCTTTTCTTTTTTCTTTTTCTGTCTTCCTTCCTCCCTCCTTTCCTCTCTCCTGCTCTCTTTCTTTCTTTTTGTCTTTTCTGGTTCTCCAGGAGGAGAAATGGACAGGGTTGTGGTCAGACAGATCTGGATCTCTCTCGTTTTATAAATGGAGCAGCCCAAGTTTTGAGAGGCAAAGAGGCTTGCCTGCCTGGCTCCGTTCCCAGCTCTGGCACTGTGTCAGTTAGGATTTTCTCTGTGACCTCAACTCACTTCCCCTCTCAATGTCTCAGGTCTCTTCTGTGTAAAATGGGGATAAGACCGTTGTGGGATTAAAGGTGCCCAGAGGTGGAACAGCCCAGGGTGGGTTCTGGCACTAAGTTAAGGCTCTGGGTTACTAGCCTGGTGAAGGTCTTCTTGTCCACCTGATGACTCCTTCATCCACTGGACTCTGACAGCAGCTCATACCTCCTGGAATGCTGAATTTCATCTTTGGAAAAGAAATCAAACATGTATCTGGAGCCATGATTGAGAAATTAAATAAGGGGAGATCAATTGTGGCGAAAACATTTGGAGAAAGTCAAAGATTTCATGGTTATCTAAAATAATAAATCTCACTCACAAGGTTGGCTTTTCCACCCTGTTATGGGAACAAATGCCTTGTGTAACACCAAAGAAACAACTCTTGTAAGCTAAGAATCCTCATTCTTACTTTATAGTGACTAATGTCCTTCTGTACTCGATGGTTATTTCCTGTTGCTATTCTACTCTTTGAGAATATTTAATTATTTGATGCAGTTTTAACACTTTGCATCTCAAAGTCTGTTGTGCAGCTGAGCTCCTGATGGTTCTTTCTGAACCAAAATCAATAAAGAGAAGTTAGTTTTGACTACTGACCATGGCTCCTTTGTGTCTTCAAACATTAACCAAGTCTCCATCTCTATCCGGAATTGGGCAGGAGATTGGCCTTGATGACTGTAGGAGTTTGGTAATGATGTGGTGAGGGCTGAGATAAGGACAAGTCACTCTGTTAATCCTATGACCTGACGCTCAGCTGTCAGCACCTAACTCGGAGGCTCTGACCAAACACGTTTCTAACAACCTGTTCCTACATTGGTGGTGTCATTCACAATGAGCCCCATTCCTGTTTTGAATCTCACCATTCCCCTTTGTTTGGGACCTCTCCCTTCCCTATCTTCCAGTTTTATTACACAGAACCATGATAGGCAGCTTCTTCCTGTCTTTTTCTTTTTTTTTTAATTTTTAAAAAATATTTTATTTATTTATTTGACAGAGACAGAGATCACAGGTAGGCAGAGAGGCAGGCAGAGAAAGAGGGGGAACAGGCTCCCCGCTGAGCAGAGAGCCCGATGTGGAACTTGATCCCAGGACCCTGAGATCCTGACCTGAGCCGAAGGCAGAGGCTTAACCCTCTGAGCCACCCAGGCGCCCTTCCTCAGGGTTTCTTAAGCAGGAGACTGACCGGCACCTTTTCCCCCCATGGCTGTATCTTGCAGGGACCTGAAGTGGCCAGCAGGCCCCAGCCTAGCTCCACGCCCAGCCCTCTGCCAGGCCCCGTCTGTGGCGCTTTGGCATGCAGCCCCAGGCCCAAGCCACTGGTCAGGGATGGGGTTTCATCCTGAAATTTACCACGAGATGCATGTGGCCAGGCTGCTGGGAACTTTCAAAGTTGATGCCAGAGTAAGGACAGCTGATCTCAGGGAAGGCACTATACTGCCCTTGGAATCTGAGGCAGGGGGATTGCACCATAGGGTCTCATTCCCTTGGTGTTGGTCTTAGCTGGCCAGTGGGAATGGAGGTTCCTGGGGACAAGTCATACCCCATCTGGGCCTCGATTTCCATCTCAGGCAAACTAGTCCACAAGGCCGAGCTTTCCCTGGGTGTGTATCCAGGCTTAGGCACAAGGATTTGCAAGCCCCTGTCCCTGCCCTTGGAAGCCCCTAGCCTGATGTGGGATTGCTCTTGGAGAGGGGTGTGCCAGTCTAATGGGGGAGATAGGTCCTAGCTTCAGATTTTTTTTCACTCCAATCTGACCAATACATAACACCCAAGAGCTCTTTCTAAATCGCAAATATATTATTTCTCTGTCTAAAAACCTCTCCTGGCTCCTCATGCACTCCAAAATAAAGACCAAACTCCATTGCAAGGCACAAAAAGCACTTTACCACCTCCTAGGGATGAAGCCTCAGGGTGGGTGGGCCTTTCGGTGAAGAGCTCTTTCCCGCCCTGTCAAGGAATTTGACCTGCCTGAAGGCTTCTTCAAGAGTATGCTAAATCCTTGTTGAGCCAGAACGTCCTTCTGCCTAAAGGGAATATTTTCTTGCTGGTTGAGAAGGGGACAGCAAAGGGAGCTTCTCCCACTCCCTGAGGCTACGGGTCCTGGGAGCAGAGCCCTGTCTGGGGGCACACTGGGTGTGCAGAAAGCTGTCATGGAAGGAGAGATATACTCTGATCTTTGGGAAATTCCAAGGACTTGGAGGGACATAGAATTTGTGTCCCCAGAACAGGCCTGAGATTTGAAAGCTGAGGTGAATTACTGTGGTCACAGGGACATGTCAATATGGGGTATCACAGCGGGGCAGGAAAGTCACCATTGTAGGTGATGTGGGTGGGGACTGGGTGGGGAGTGGGAGGGGGGAGGGAGAATGAACTGGAGGACAAGTGCCAGCGAGTCTGAGTGGGAGAGAAGCAGCCAGGAGGTCAGGAGGGCAGGGCGTTGGCTGGTAAAAAGGCCTTGGACGCCTCCAGGAGCTTAGATTTGGAGCAAGCAGGCCCCTTGCTTGGCACGGAGGTTCCACCAGGCCCAACCCTGACAAACCCTGCTTCCAGTACAAGAGTCTGAGTTGGGCTGTCCTGCGGGGCTTCCGGGGGCAGTTCTAGAACTCGGGGCTCCCAGCTCACCTATCCCAGTCGGCCTCATGTCCCAGCTCAAGGTGGCGGGCTCCTCTGGCCCGCGGCTGCTTCTCCAGCTCCTCACTGCCTCCTGGTTTTTCCACCTGAGAAGAGGGAGTTCAGCTGTGTGTTCTCAGAGTTGCTCAGGACAGCAATCTGACAGGGAGCTAGATGAGGATTCTAGGGGTGTGCCCAGGTGAGGTCTCCAGTCCTCCCTGTGCCTTCTTCCGCCAGCAGAAAGACGCTTGCTGTGAGGCCCGTGATTGTCCGGGGCATGTGGCGTGGGTGCCAGGAGAACTCTCTGGAAAGATGGTAGGAGGGCATCTTCTCCCCAGTCGGTTTGCCACCTCTTCCCACAATGCTGGTCACTGACTGGGGCTGCCAAGAGTCACGGAGATGAGGCAACTTGCCGAGAGCTGGCGGGACTGGTGCAGGGGTGACACCGAACTCCTTCTGAAACACAGATTTTCCTCCCACCACCTCCCACCCCCCAGCTCCTACCCTGGGCAGAGCCCATCCGGGCAGTGGCAGGATGCTTCTTGAAGGGCTCCAAAGCTATCTCCCAGTGAGCTTTCCTCACGGTCATGGGAGAAACACTGAGGGGAATGAAAGGGATACTCCTTATTTATTTTAAGCATAGTGCTCATTCCCAGATGATGCTACCAGTAGAGCATCAAGAATTATCCATTTAATTAACCCTGTAATAATCTGTAAAGAGCACAATTACATTGCATGGCACTTTGTGTCTATGGGTTAAATGTATTAAGTAGCTAAATATAAATATTTAAAATACACTATTCATCTTTTAGCCCTGTGCTATTATTTCTTCCTTTAAAAAAAACACCAGAAGTCTCAAAAATTACAAATGGTTGGGCCTTCTCAACTTCTGAGAGGCCCTGGTGGATCTTTTGAGGATAGGGGGTTCATAGTCAAAAGAATACAGCCATGCAGACCGTAGAATGTTGGAGTAGATCTAATTCTTCTGGTTCTGAATGGCTAGGCCAGGAGGCAGAAGTATGGAGTCAGAGGGCCTGCGTGACATTCCTACTCAGTTGCTTACTAGCCTCATAACTGTGAGGCCAGTATTGAACCGTTCTTAGCCTCAGCTGACTTCTCGGTAAAATGGACATAAAAAGTGTGTACTTCATAGCGTAGTTATGTGGCACAACGAAACGACCCATGTAATGACATCATACAGTATGTGCCGTGATTTGCTGTGATTCGATGAGAGTGAACAAACGTCTTCGTAAGATAGGCAGCTGTATGGAGATGCAGCCTTAGAAAGCAAAGTGGGTCGCATCCTGGAGCAGAACTTGTTCATTTACTTCCTCACCATCTGATTAACACCCCAAGGGAGCAGCTTTCTGGAAGGACTTAGTAACTGGGGCTTCTCCCCAGTTCACCACTTTTTGACAGGTCAGGTTTCTCTCCATTAACGACTAGTAACTGGTGGATCTACTCTGCCTCCATCCTTTGCAGAGACAGGACCTGAGGCCCGGAGAAGAGCCCACCTCTGGGATGGAGGGAGGTGGAGTACATCCACGGATTACTAGTTGCTAAGAGAGCATATGTGAGAGTTAATGTATCTAAAGACCTGGGAGGATGTTTGACGCCCAGCAAGAGCTCTTAAAGAGTCAACTACTGCTGTTGTCATTGTTGGTATTAAATGCTCTCAAAGGTTCTTTCCATTTCTGATTTTCTGGAGGTTCTACACTGCCCCAGTGGGCTGATGCCCATCGTGGCCTAACCCCTTCCTGGAAACTGGAGCAGAGATTCCTCCTGCCCTCTGCCCCCTAAGGCTCCAGACCCCCTTCTGTGATCTCCAGACCAGCAGAGTCTCCTGGGTTCACCCCTGCAAATGAGAGGCTTAGCTCCTGACATGTTTCTCTGATGATGAAAGCTGGCTTTGCAAGCATAAAATTGCCCTTGGGGTCTCTAAGATCTTCAGTTCCACAGGCCACATTTCCTCCCTGCAGGTGGATGAGAGAGACAGTACTAAGGCTGACCTCTGGGCTGGGCTGGAAACAGTGAGGCACACCAGCAGGGCAGACAGCTGGGCAGGGCGGTGGGGGTGGCTTGAGAGTGGCCAATGGAAAGGCAGCCCTGATGGTTTCCCAGGGAAGCTGGTGGGAAGCACAGGAAAGGAGAGCGCCTGCTGCCAGCCCACTGTCTCAGTAAGATAGGCAGCTGTATGGAGATGCAGTTCATTTACTTCCTCACCATCTGATTAACACCCCACAAAACTTTCGTTTTGCCACATAACTACGCTTTCCCTGGGAAAGGACTGGTGGGAACAGAGTCCTGGGCCTTAGTCCTACATACAGAAATGGGTCAAAATCCCTAAAGCCATCTCCCCAGGGCAACAGCTGGCCTGCTACTTTTCTGGAGAGTCTAGCTCTATTGGTGACATTGTGTGGGGTATGTGTTTGTGTGTGTGTGTCTTTGAGTAGAACCATGCCCTCCCAACCCAGCTACCTGAACCTCAGCAGGAACGAGAGAGGACATGGTCCCACGGAGAGTGTCTTCAGGGGCTCGCCCAGCTGGATCGCAGCCGTTTTCCACACCAAGACATAGAGACAGTAGCAGCCTACAAATGAATTCAAATTCTCTCCTGAGTCACATAAAATTACCCTGCTTTCCAAGTCCAGAAAGCCTTGCCCATGAAACCCACTCAGCAAGTCACAGGACTCTAGAAGATTTGTGTTGGCCAGGATCTCAGAGATCATCCCACCCCACCATGCCATGGGGAATAAGAGGGCCCCTAAAAGGAGGCCTGTATGGGAACTGAGCTTTCTTGGCACCTGCCATATATAACAGTGTATTTCCCTCTTGTGGGGATGAGGGAGTAATAATAAACTGTGATCATTTCACTACCCAAAGTCATTGAACCCTTCCCATAAGACACTGTGAAAGAATGAATATATATAAATGCTGCCCAGAGCTCTTCTGACATGGACATTCTCCTAATAATGAAGGCCCAAACTTGTTCCTTTATCTCCCAAAGAAAAAGTCTATCAGGAAGTATAATAAGTTATGTTATAGAGAGAGATGGTGTGAAAATTTTACCATTGAATAAAATCTAGGTGGGGAAAGATCACTGGGGAATAGGTCAGAACACTCTATTACTGGCCTGTGTAGCAGGTAGCCAGAAGATTCCTTAAAGGGGCTGTGCTGTGGGCTGGGCACCCCGTGTCACCCCCTTTGCTACCTACTGCCAATCACAAGGAACACCACCAGTGTCTGACCCAGGATCTTTCATACCACTGAGGATTCTCACCTTCAGGCAGATGGCTGAACATGCCAGGCATAGCTAAATATTACTGGGCATTCCATTTGATAAAGGATAAAAAAACAGAGGATAGAGGATAGGTGAAAACCACTTGACCCATTTTAATTGTTTGGAGTCCTGAAATTTCCATCTTCCTGCAATGAGAGGGATTCGAGTATAGGGCAGTGCAGAACAGAGAAGCATGCCTACTGTGGTCTTCTGGCCATTCCCAGGCCTCAGGGAAGAACCTACCAGCTACTTGGGGGCCAATGGAGGCACATAAAATGCTGAAGGGCCCTATACTTGGCCCTCCACGTTCCCCTCCTGGGACAATGGAGCATTGTGGCTCAGCCCAGGACCCCACTATCAGAAAGAGTGCCTTGGGTTTATTGGACCAGCCTTCTGGGAGCTGGACTCCTGCTTCTCACTTCTACTCTCCTCCATTCCTTTCCTGCCCTGCACCAGCACGAGTTTCTAAAAATGCAAACTGGATCCTGTCACTCTTCCAGATTAAATAAACCCCAATAACCCTTAAGACAGAGATCAATACTCTTCAGTGGCTTCTCAAGCCTACCTGTCCAAGCTCAGCTCATGTCACTCGTGCCCTAGGTCTCTGAGCTCCAGCTCTATGGGTCCTCCATTGGTTCCTTTAGAGCACATGCTGGGTTTATAACTGGCCATTTATCATGCATCTGCCCCATTATACTGTAAGCTCCGGGAGGGGAAGGTCCTGTCATTTGCTTACCTTTGTATTCTCAGTGCCAGACCCAGGGCCTGACACAGGCTAGGTGTTGAACGCATACTTACCAAATAAACTGAACACCAGCCTCTGACACTTAGAGTTAGAAATGCATGCACATGCATGCACGCGCACGCACACATGTCCTGGAGTGGAAGAGGTCAAACACCTCCCTTCTTAGAACATATGCAGAATTAGCAATATGCTGATGAGTACGTGTAAATATCCAGTGGCCTCCCTTTGAAGGTGGCTCTTTCGAAGCAGATGGGGGTGGCCTTCTCATCTCATGTCCTGTGCCATTTAGGGTTGTGATTCCCAAGGGGGAGATGGCTTTATGTATTAGTGTGACTTATGGTTCAAGGGTCTCAAGGGGATCAGCTTAGCTGCAAAATGAGGGCTTTGGATGATGAACTACACCCCTGCTAAAAGGGGTTATCTAAATGAAGCAACATGGAACAAACCTAACCAAGCCAGTTGAGCTAAGAGCTTACAGCTTTGCAAACTGAGGAGTTGGATGAGCTAATGTCACAAGACCCTTCCATCTCTGACCTCCACAAGGCTAGGGCATTAACCCTGGGGCAGGGGCCCTGCCCTGCCAAGCCTGCGCTATAGCAGGAGGGAGGCGGGGTGAGTGGGAGGGGCAGAGGGAGCCTGGGGAGTCCGCAGTGACCTACATCTGCTCCCAGCACTGCCTGTCCACCAGCAGTCCATTCAGAGTCTCGGGCAGTGCACAGCAGCTAGAAACAGAGGAGGGAGCAAACGAGAGGCTGGAGGTCAGCAGAGCACCCAGGTAAGGGGGCACTGCACACCTGGCGGCCCACCTAGGGCAGAAATGGAGATGCTGGAATGCTCTGTAACTTTTCTACTCAGGAAGGGGCAGCAGCGGGCGTGAGATCACCTGGGGAGCATCCAGCTGCAAACAGCTGATTACACCATGGACGCATGTACAGTCCCCTCTAAGGGACCCCAGGATATTTGGAAGAGGGAATTTCAGTGAGTCCTGTCTCGGTGGCTCTGTCCTGGCTCTGATTTTCCATGCACTATTCGGCTTAGAGTGTAAAATGATGACCAGGTTAAAACTCTGACTACCTATCTAGAATGAGGACCTCAGTTCTGGGGCTGGTTATGTCTTGACTGATAACATGGTCAACGCGGTTGAGACAAACCCCATTTGGCTCTTCCTGCCTCAGGTGGGAGCAGCACCTACCCAGAGGCGCAAGAGGATAGCAGACAGGGCAGGGGCTTGGGGGCTGTGGGTCCTGGAGGGACCAGAGGACACTGCCTGGGGGCCCAGGGCTGAGTCATGGAGGGAGAGGCTGAAGTGAGCACACCACTGTTGTTTGGTGGTGAGAATAATTACGATATCTTCTCAAAAGGGGAGAGAATTGTGGGAAGAGAATTCATTTCCTTCCCCACCCCCTCTAATTAAGACCATATCCTTCTAGTCTCCAACTAAGCAGACCTCTTGCCCCTTTGTCACTAACCTTGTCCCGAATCTGGCTTCCTGAAGAGAGTGGAGGTCTAGAGGGCGAGATGGTTTAACATCAGACCCTTAAGTTCCCAGAGGGGTCTCTCCCTTCTCAGCTGGGCCCTGCAGGCGGGAGGCTGGAGAGGAGAGAGCAGCCGTGTTAGCATTTCACTTCATGTGTGGCGAAAGGCAGGGAAGGTGATTGAGAGCTGGTGGTGAGCCTGATGGGGTGATGAGGATGATGAGGAGGACAACTAAGGTGTCCATGTTAAATTCAAATTACCCCAAGGTCGTGGACAGGTGCCAGCTGATGTACAGGGGAGTGGGTGGCACGCAGACCCCTGCAGCTCCCATCGCTCACAGTCAGCTGTGTTTTCCTCCACTGGCGGCCACTCTCCATCCTCGCCCTCCCTCCTGACTCCCTGCTGCGCGGCGGCTGTAGCCCTGTGACCGCTCCAGAACGCAGCTGGCACGCCATGGCATTCCAGCGCACTGGGGGGCAGCCGCCGGGCTACAGACAGGACACCTTGAGGACAGAAGTGCCAGTGGGTGGGCAGTTGTGAAATGGAAGTGTCAGTTGGAGGGAGGAATTTGCTCCGTCATGTGTGATTCTATCCTGAACACAAGGCTCTTTGGGCAGGGAATGGCATCTTCAAAATGGAACCTGTTGGCCACAGGCCAACCGCACAGGAGGTGGGACTGTTGGGAGAACTCTTTCACGACATCCCCCCATCCCCCTCCAATTCATGGTTATCAGGGATGTCATCTCAGCCCAGAACCAAGCCCCCTCTCTCCGGGGGGTGGCACTCCCCAGCAGACATGATGGAAAGATGCAATTGTGAGAAAATCAGGGGTAGACAGTGGTGATGATGACTGGGAGAGGCTGGATGGCATTTCTGTTCACCTGACGCTATAACTCACTGGCTTCAGAGGGGAGCAGATGGATTTATGAGGATCCTGTCAGCCTGGGTCAAGAAGAGCTAAAGAATAGCCAACTGAGGGATTCTCCCCCACAGACACGGTGATCAGAAGGATTCCAGATTGGTTGAGGGTGGGAGGTAGAAGGCTGCTGGGCCCTGCTAGAAAATCTGAGTTGGGGTTGGAGCCAAGAGTCCCTGAGAATATCCTCAGGAAAATGATATTCCATAGTCTAGAGGGCGCAGGCTGCGAAAACACTAAAGAACTCCTGGATGCCAGGCATTTGATTTCCTGAGGTTCAGGGAGGCTGTGTCTCACCCTCTGGGCTGCCATTGGGCCTGGGGACCCAGCCAAAGGCTAGCCACCAGCATCAGTTGTAGGCTCAGCACCGTGGGCTCTGTTACCTGGGAAAGGTACAACCGAGCAGCAGCCCACCCTCTCCCGAAATTGGTTTTGCTGGGGCAGGGACTTGTGGGACACTGGGTTCAGACAAGCTCTCGGGGGGCAGCAGCTCTACCTAGCCCCTGGGCCAGAGACCAGCCAATGCACGGATGGTGAGGGGGAGATGGCATAAGACCTGCCTGCACCTCTCACCAGCAATTCTGTCTTCTGTTTTCAGGAGACCAGTTGCCACCCTCAGTCACCAAAGAGGCACCCAAACTATGGCAGGTGAGAGAAGAGCTAACACCCCCCCCTCCCCGGCCGTCCTTGTCCCAGTCCCTCATGGGTGCTCCTCGTGGGGTAGAGACAGTGAAGGATAGGGCTCAGAGATCTTTGGGAACTCGTCTGTCTCTGTTTTTTTCCAGTCTTGGCTTTGAGTTTTAACTTGTTTTCCTGAATAAAGGATGCACAGCCCCCTACGTGAGCCCCTTCCCATTCTCCCTTCTCCAGCTTTATTTAGCCTAGTGAGGCTCCCAGGGTCTTCACTAAGTGCCTCCTACCCACTTCCCAGGGATTCCACTCACATTGCTGGAGGGCCACTGCCCAAATCCACTAGAAAATTGCAAAGCCCTGCTCACAGGCAGAGCAGCCAGAGACAATCCTGCTCAATGGCAGGATAGGGAGGAGGGGCTCATGCTCCCTGGGTGCTTGTGTGAGTGCTGTGCTGTTACAGGGCCACCCATAAGGAAGAGTAGGGACAGTTCATCTCCCTTTCTCCCACCTTCCCCAGAGAAGCCCCTCAGGAAGTCTGCCATTCATGGGGTGAGCATCCGGCAGCTGGTGGAGGAGATCCCCGAAGGCTGCAGCACACCAGACTTCCAGCAGAAGCCTGTCGCCTTGGCGCTGCAGGAAGGTGAGACCGGGGAGGGGATCTGCTGAGAGTCTGCACAGGAGAGGGGGCTCGGCCCCATCCTTCCTGTCCTGCCTCCCAGCCCCCACGCCCAGCACCAGGCCACAACATGTCTCCCTCTATTTGTGGGGTGCCTGCCCAGAAGGGCCAGGGACCTGAGGGGCAGAATGGGCAAAGGGAGTGAAAACATACTACGGTATGCTGAAACAAGAAATATTTGGGAACAAGGGTGGGGGCTGCTCACTGGGAAGCGGGAGAGATGGTGGTGTTTCCTAGGTCCCCTCCCCTCTCCCAGGCTCTGAGCAGCCACTGTAGACATTAAAATGAGATTAATTTGGGTCACATGAGAAAAGTGCCCAGGAAAGTGATAGGAGCAAAGACTTTTGGGGGAAGAGGCGAGAACTGGTGTTCTTTTCCCAGCACAGATTCCTACAATACCTTGCAATTTACATCATTTGGTATAAAAAAAGAAGGACAATTTATTTTTCTAAATCCAACTCTAAGTCCTCACTCAAAATACAAAGGTCATGAGCAAATGTCTTTCATCACTGGGGAGGGCCCTTGGGTCTTCACCCTGCACTGCTTTCTACGGAGATGTTCCCGGCAGGAGCCCAAGGGATTTCTTGAGGGTAGGTAGCCCTCAGCCTTCTATGCCAAACATGGAGCTTGGGCTCCTTTCTGAGGCTGGAACCCTGTGTCTCGGGATCAGCCTGCCTTGAAAGTGAACTTGGAACCCCCAAAGACTCATTCCCTTCCCAGTCTTGGGAGAGTCCTTCAGACTCTTCCCTTGCCTATTTGCAAAGAAACGCACCCTTCTACCCCAAGCCCGGCTTGCCTTCCCTTGCAGCATGGACAGTCTGGCTGCATCCTCTCCTCAAGCAGCTCACACTCCGCGATGCCAAAGCCAGGCGGGGATCTGACTTCTGGGCGCCTGGAAACTGTTGCTCTTTGCCTGGCGTCATGAGTCCTTGAGTCAGGGCTCCAAGGCCTGACAGACTTCTTGGGATGGGCAGTTGAAACCCCTAGAGCAGTGAAAACAACAAATCAAGGTCTCAATGGAGTCCTCCCGCAGGTGGCCAATCTTTTGACCAGCTTTTCCTGCCACAGGGAAAAATGCCATCTTTCGAGCCCTGGTCTGTGGGGAGCCCCGGCCTGAGGTGCGTTGGGAGGGCACCAAGGGTCACCTCAGTAACTCTAGCAAGTACCACATCTCCTCCTCCCCCGGCGGCAAAGAGCATGTGCTACAGGTAAGGCTGGCCACTCCCCGCCCGCCCCAACCCCCGGGTCTACTAGTCTCTCCCCGGGCCCTTGACAGGCTCCTTGGCAGGCTCCAAACCCTAGAGCCTAGGAGATGCTTCCAGTTGGACTTGAGGCCCACTCAGCGCCATCCTGTGGCTCAGGTGGCCGGAGCCAGGGGGGCACCTGCCAGGCTCACAGACCTGTGCTGACACCCTGCCGGCTGGCAGAGGCTGGAGCTTAAGCACTCAAGCTCCGGAGTCCACTGGCCCGGGTTCCAATCCCAGGCCCTCCACCTTGGCCTCGGCAAGTTCCCTGCTTCTCTGTACTTCTGTTTCCTCACGTGTGACGTGGAGGTAATAACAGTACTTACTTTACGGTGTGGTCATGAATATGAAAGTTGATGTAAAGTATCTCGCCAATGTCTGGCCTCTCATGAGCCCTCTATCCCTGCTGGCCAATATTAGTAATAATTAGAGCTATGAGTCACAGAACACCCACATGCTGGGCCTTGGACTAAACATTTGACAAAGATGGTATTATTTACTCCTGACCATTCACTACTTTTTGAGGCATTATTATCCTCACCTAATAAGAAACTAAGGTTGAGAGATGTTAGGTAATTTACCCAAGGTCTCATAGCCCATAATACATGACAGAGACGATACACAGTTCCAGATCCATCCGACCCAAAAAAGCCAGCTCTTTCTGCAACACCAGATTGCCTCTGCTGGCAAAGAGGCCTTCCCCCAGCCTGCCAACAGCATCATCTGCTCTCTGTTACGATCCTGCTTTTCGTTTTGGGGTCTGACTTCCTTAATGAAGATTGTGAGCTCTATAAGGAAAGGGTTGTGTCTTATTCATCCTGATAGACCCCTAGCCAAGTCCAGTAAGGCGAGGAAGGGGGCAGCTCTAGCCCTGTTCCCCTGGCCTGGGCCTCTCTGCAGATCAACAAACTGACGGGCGAGGACTCGGACCTGTACCGTTGCACCGCGGTGAACGTCTATGGCGAGGCCACGTGCTCCACAAGGCTCCTGGTCATCGAAGGTGGGCTCGTCCCCCTCCCTGATCGGTGCTTGGGGTGCTGGCCCTGGATTTCTCCCCAGAGAGCCCTCGGAGGCCTCCGAGGCTGGGCAACTGAAGGGGTGAAAGGAGAGAGAGACAGCAAGGCTGCTGTCCCATCTGGTGCCAGGCCCTTGGCTTCATCCACTCATAGGCCAAACTGCATGTGGTCTAAAAGGTGCTCACTCAGCAGATGCCGCACTGCAGATGCTCTGACGACATTCTCCTAACCCTTCAGCAGGAGGGTGGGCCCTAGAGGTCAGTTTCTGGGCCTGAACCTGCTGCTAACTTCTTCAGTGGCCTTTGTGTTCTTCTCTGGGCCCCAGTTTGTCCACCGTACAAGGGATACTTTGTACAGCCCTACATCAGAGGTGGCAAGCAGGCAACAAGAAGGCCAGATCCTGGCGCAGATATGGAGGGGGAGGTTGCTGCTTTGTTTTGACTTGCAGGACTTCCAAATGTAAATTAATTGTTGACATATAATAATGGGAAGTGACATGTCTCTTGAGAAAGCAGATCTAGTCTTTCAACGGCTTATGATTTTGCCTATGAGTAATAGAAAACCCTAGTATGAATAGCCCAAGAAATAAAGACACTTGGTTATGTCCCATGGTAAGAAGTCCTGAAGTTAGAGTGCCGGACTCAGACCACAGCTCAGCGCTGTCACAGGACAGCCAGACGCCTCCTGTCGCACTGAGCTGTCACCCAAAGACATTGGCTTATAGCCTCACAGTCATAAGACAGCTGCTGCAGATCCAAACTGAATCTATGTTCAAGGTGCGAAGAAGGGGAAAGAGGTGTAGCCCCAGGAACAGCTGGCCCTGTTATCAAGAAAGCAAAAGTGTTCTCAGAAACTCTTTGGAGACTTCTGTTTCTATCTCATTGACCAGACCTGTGTCACACGGCCACTCCTGGTGGCAAGGGCAGCTGGGAAGGCAAGGATTTAGCTTTCCAGCCTCCTTCCCACTACTGGGAGGAGGTGATGAGGACAAGGACTGGGAATGGCTGCAGGATCCGCCCTGCAGTGTCGGCCCTTCTGGGCAACATCTGCAATACCCCGAAATGGCAGCTCCTGGGGGGGCACAGGGACAGCGGTTGCCCCTGACTCTAGCCATAGTCACAGCACTCACTTCTGCCGCCCCCTGCCCCTGCAGACATGTCAGTGGGCCTCCCCCATGTGCGATGATAATTGGGTCAGCTCCACCTCGGTCACACTAAGGCTCTGGGTATCAAAGCTTATGATGGACAGACCCTCCACCCTGCTCATCCCTCTTGCTGAGTGGTTGCCTTGCCTTTGTGGACAGAGGGGAGGACAGGGTCATGGCACTCAGTTGGTTCTCAGGAAGATCCTTAATGTGCCTCACTTCTCTCCCTGTCTGTCCACATTACTTC
>PITA01011230.1:45817-67911 GCA_004023965.1 Spilogale gracilis | reverse complement strand
ATACTCCCTCCCACAGGGAGCACTCAGTAGCTTGTGGTACATACTCCCTCCCACAGCGAGTACTCAGTAACTTGGGGTATTATGACTTTTCATCCTTATGTGAAAAGATGATGGGAACGACTAACTTTGAGGAGGAATGGGAGTCCCATATGTGCCCTGCTGCTAGGAGCAGAATGGTTAGCGAAGGGTTTATATACATCATTCAGAGGGGCCGTTTCCTATAAAGAGGGGGATGTTAGTAGGGTTGGTGCTGCCCTCTCCCATGGGCTCTGTGACACACATGTGGAACAGAGCACCTGCTACATCTTATCTGCCCCCCCCCCCCGGAGAGAGGAGAGAAACGCTCCCTTCTTGCATTTATAAATAAATACATTTTCTAAGTGGAGGTGGAATCGTGAGGTCTTTCCAGAGGAGGTCGAGCTCCAGAGATTGTCTCACTGTGGCCCCACTGGCCAGCGTGGGTGGCCGTCATGCTTAGACTTGACCTGGCGTGGTTGTGCCCCCCCCATGTCACTGGTGCACATCAGGGGAGCCTGACCACCCCTCAGGCTGGATGGGTACCTGCACAGAGGTGCCTGGGCTTTCAGAAAGTGGCCAGGCATCGGCATTGTCGGGATGGAGAAGTAAGAGCGGTCTCAAATTGATGTTTACTGAAAAATCAAACCCCAGTGAATGAGATACATTTTATGCTGAAGTTTCTCTGTCAGGCGTTGCCCCCCTGTATGGTCTCTGGGAGAATTGGGGCAGATGGAGATTGTCGAAGAGCCAGAGAGTGTCTCTGGGAACCTTTTGGGTTTATCACAAGCCCTTCTGGGAATTTTGACCACCGTACAATTTTACATGCTTTTTGCCTATCATGTCATTACTTCTGCTCCATAGTAAGTCACAGTTAGAGGTAAGGAGCAGGGGACTCTGGAGGGTGACATGAGTTAGCAGGGAAGATAAAGATGGGGCTCACTTTGCCAGTTTGCCTAAGATGCTCCTCCCGAGACAACTAAACTGTGTATCTGAATGGAAATGTTAATCTCTTGGGCCAGGGGTCCTGAAATCTCTTCTTTCCTTCTTCTTTTTTTTTTTTTTTTTTTTTTTGACATTACCAACTTGATGTGTAGTTAAAAGCATTTGGTTCATTTTGCTTCAGGCTTTGGGGATGGCTTATTATTGTTATTATAGCAGTGACGTAAAGCAGGTACCTTCACGCGGGGTGGCCTCATCTCTGCGCAGCGGCATGGGACTCCCCTGGAGGACAGCATCCACCTGTATTCAGATAGCCTGTCACTGTGACAGCAGGTCCCGCAGGCTGCCTTGTGCCTCAGACCTCCCCATCCCTGTGCTGTGATCTTGTGGTTCGGAGAGTCTGGGGAAGCTCTAGTCCAGACCCGAATCGCATTTCATGCCGGGCAGGCTTGCGTGCACCTGGACGGGAGTCCGGGCCCCATCTTTTCTAGGAATGTTGCCCCTTGACAGTTACCTAGTCTCAAGGGTAGCATGTCCCGCGTGCGCTGTTGTGAGAATGAATGAGACGCGGGGCTCAGGTGCTCACCTCCATGCTGCCTCGGCGTCAGCATTCTGCAAATGCTGATTGTCGGCTCTCCTTGTTCGCAGTGGGGACAGGGCTCCTGGTGTCAAAATAGTTAGTGTAGGGAATCACTACAAATTGCCTGGCCCTTGCCTGGATGACAGTAGGATTGTGCCACCATCAGCAATCCTGTCCTACCAAACCCATCTGGCCGGTTCTGTCTCTCTGGGGCCTGGAAGCCCTCGAGGGACAGGCAGGCTGGAACCCGGACCACCCCTTAGCTGGCAGCCACACCTGCAGGCTCCCTTCACCCTCAAAAGGACTGACATTTCAATGGCGTGGACCCACAATTCAGCCCTCCTTAATCCCTACACCCCCCAAATACGCAGTCACACGAGAGTCTTGGCTCCAGGGCTGGCTTGAGATCCTAGGTAGGGCGACCGGCTGGGTGGGTCCCATGGGGCCAGGGCTCCACTGTTTGTGCCCATATGCAGCAGACAGGAATGCAAGCCAAGATTTCGGGGGCACCTTGGGGGTCTGCTCTGCCCCCTGCCTTTTGTAGGCAGGATAGTAAACTGACTTCATGACCTGGCACAGCATCCGGCCAGATCACAACCCTGGTTTAGAAGGCCCCGGTGGGGCGGGTGCTGGGCAGGGAAGGGGGCGGAGCCAACTGAGCTCTCACAGAACCCCGCCAGGGCTGCACCCTCCACAGCTTCGGGACACATCAGGCGGTCTTCATCCTCCCTGTGTGGCCTGGGGCCAGTGCTGGCTCTTGTCAGCTCTGTCCCTGTCTCCCAGGATGCATTTCTGAGGTTCTGGCCTCAGGCCTTTCACCTTCCCTCCTTCATGCTGCTGCCAAAAATGATTTTCGAAATGCACCCATCTGACTTTTACCCGCCTGCTTAAAAAGCCAGTTTATTTGCTGCCTGGTTCTGTGACAGCGCTGCCCGCACATCTCCTAGAAGCCCAGGCAGGAGCACTTTCCTTGTTCCCTCCCCCGAGGGAGGCTCAGCTTCTCCATTCATTTTGTGTTCCTGGGTTGGGCACCTGGCAGCATGACTCCCCAGTCTCCACTTAACACAAGTAACATCTGAATGTACTTTTATCACTTAAATCACTTTGCTGCTTTGTTTTCTGGCTTGTCTGGGACAGTGAGTAGGGGGAGAGTGCCCTGTCGGTGCACAGGGCCCATTGCACGGCCCGCCATGCCTTCTCCTGGTGGAGAGAGTGGAGCCCAGCACAGCCCTTTGTGACTGACCTTCACTCCACTACCCTAGACACACTCCTCGAGTCCAGGAGCCCCTTCGTGCATCCCCTGCTCCCTGATGTCCCCTCAGCCCTCCTTTCACTGGCTCTGTCCTCCACCGTGACTCTGATGACCATCTGTTCTTGGAACCTCGTTTCTGGCCTCCATGGACCAGGACCTAGTCATGCATCTATTTAATACTCACTGTGGACGTATCATTCC
This sequence comes from Spilogale gracilis, assembly GCA_004023965.1. NCBI lineage: Eukaryota > Metazoa > Chordata > Mammalia > Carnivora > Mephitidae > Spilogale > Spilogale gracilis. Next base: position 64,921 of record PITA01011230.1, on the reverse strand, counting down.
CCAGTGTTTTACACCCAGGAATATACACACTGTGTTCCAGAGATAGATAGTACATACTTAAAGCGTGTCATTTCAGGCATGATAAGGCGGTATAGAGAACATAAAGGGCTGGCGTTTGGGGTGAACTGTCAGGAAAGCTTCTTGGAGGAGAGTTCATTATACACAGACGTCAATGAGGAGAGGAGTGGGCTATGCCAGATTGTGGGGCAGCACGTACAAATGTCCTGGGGTGGGACCGAGCTTCGGACACATGGGGAACGGGAAGGCAGTCCCTGTGGCTGGGGTCACCAAGCTTAGGGAGAGTGGCAGGAGGGGAGGGGAGAGAGTCAGCCTGTGGAAGTGGGTGCAAATCTTTTCTGAAGTTTACAGGATGCCCTCAGAAAGTTCTGAGCCAAGGCAGAATGTGATCTAAACCCACTCCCCTCACACTTTCACGGAAGTCATGGCTAACCACAAACACCAGCTTGTTATTGCCCTGCCTGGAGCCTTCCAGGGGTTCCCTGTCATGAGGGGCATGCCGTCCAGGCTTCCGTGCCTGGTTCCCGGGCTCCTCCCACGCTGTCCCACCACACACTCTCAGCCTATGGCCGAGTATCCCATCCCACTCTTAACAGGGAGTGCAGGCTCTTGGAAGTTTCCTGCCCACCACCCTGTCCTGGGGCTCAGTGAACTGATTCTTACTTTGAGCTCCCAGGGTGCTGTGTGTGAGTCTTGATCACATCACTAGCCTGTGGCCTGGTAGGTGTTAAGGGGCCGGATGTGGGGATATCTGCCTCCATTCCAAAGACCGGCCCCCACTGGATAAACAGTGAATGTCTTTTGAATGAATGAGTGAATAAAAAAAGCATGCAGTCTTCCTGTAAATTTTCATTGCAAACTTTAGGTATTATAAGGTTCTATAATAAGTCAGGTATACAAGAGCCATCTCATAATTGGCTTTAGATGTTAAAAAAATATACTTTATAACTGTTCAGGAATAATATTCTTTTAAATATAACATGCTCTCTTAATTTATTTAGAATAGTAAATGGAAACTGCCTTCATTAAGAGCAGAAACAAGTATTATTTCTAGTTATAAAAACATACTTTTGAAAAAGAGCTATCTTATTTCTAAGAGAAGTAATTTCAAAATTAGCAACTAAGTACATTATGTTATAGGTAAATAAATAATGCATTTCCTTTGTTATGGGGAATGCACAATGTCCTGAAAGTGTTGCTTTAAAGTTTAATTCATTAAGCAAAACATTCCTCATTGATTATTGATACCTAATTGAAGATCTTTTCTTATAGGAAGAGAAAGGGGAGAGATTTAATCAAATCTGAGTGAATTTTTAGTACTGTGATTCATGTATCTATTTTTCTTTAGATCAGATTATTTTGCTAAACATCAAAATGGCTCTAGCTTCTTTGCTTTCATATTTTGTGCGATTGATGGCAAATATTAACAGTCGTTTTAGGAAACACTTTTAACTAAGTGCTTTATCTGTACATTTTATAGATACGTTTACATTTTATAGATGTATCTAGAGTAATCCCAGAATAAATTAACATGTTCTCCAACAAAAGCATATTCAACTGAAATACTAACTTTATAAGTTTTCCTTGCTTATAAAGAATGAATCTATGTATAATATTTGATCATATTCTGGATATACCAAATTCCCTCTTTTATTTATTTATTTTTTTAAAGATTTTATTTATTTATTTGACAGAGAGAAACACAGCCAGAAAGGGAACACAAGCAGGGGGAGTGAGAGAGGGAGAAGCAGGCTTCCCGCCGAGCAGGGAGCCTGATGTGGGACTCGATCCTAGGTCTCCGGGATCATGACCTGAGCCGAAGGCAGTCGCTCAACCAACTGAGCCACCCAAGTGCCCCCCAAATTTCCTTTTTATAAAACACTGGAGGTGCTTTATACAATTCACTGTATGCACCTGCTGGGCCCTATCCCTCTGCCTCCTTTAGCTATGCTATGTTATGGGGCACCTAGGTAGCTCAGTCCTACTCTGGGTTTCGGCTCAGGTCATAATCACAGGGTCGTGAGATCGAGCCCTGTGTTGAGTTCTGTACTGAACATAATTCATTATTTAACACTGTATCCTCACCAGCAAGTTCTGCAGAAAATGGTTCTTTGGCGCATTGACTTATTTTATCTTGGGCCACGGGAACTTTGTATCTGGCTATGCTTCTTGTCTTTACTGTGGCCACTGGGGAGCTCAGAGCTTCCAGTTGCTTCTGTAGGAGCTGAAGGCATCCGGTGTCCCATGCTCAGCTTCCCCTTTTTGTGGTTCTGTTCTTCGTTCCTTCTTACAATCTTGTCTGTATTTATACAGTATAATGAGTGAACAAGTAACGGCAGTAGAGGACATGTTAACCTTGTTTTGGTTTTGTCTGTAAAGATCCCATGTCTAGGGTGCCTGGATGGCCCAGTGGGTTAAAGCCTCTGCCTTCGGCTCAGGTCATGATCTCAGGGTCCTGGGATCGAGGCTTTGCTCAGCAGGGAGCCTGTTTCCTCTGCTCTCTCTGCCTGTCTCTCTGCCTGTTTCTCAGGGTCCTGGGATCGAGGCTTTGCTCAGCAGGGAGCCTGTTTCCTCTGCTCTCTCTGCCTGTTATCTCTGTCAAAATAAATAAATAAAATCTTAAAAAAAAAAAAAGATCCCATGTCTATGAGAAGCAAGACCTTTTCACCGTGAACAATGATTTAGGGAAACAGGATGTTGGGCAGGAAATATCTTTGAGTTCAACAACACAGCAAAGTAATAAAACTTCTCATGAGAACACCTGTCTTCATGACCTTTGTCAAGTCTCATAGATTCTGGGAGCTTTCACTTCCTCAAGAATACCTGGGAGATTGGTCCTGAGCCTTGCGGGATCGCCGGGGGCAGAGAACACAGTCCAAACAACTTGCACGTGGAAAGAAGGGACATGGCGGGTCTGACCGGCGGGGTTGCCAAGGAGTGCTGATCCCGGGTGATGCTGTTGCCGGCGGACCCGATGCCGCGAGAACCTCACTTCCAAGAAAAACCCAGAGCCACATTGGTGTGGCCACTGCCTTTCGATCACGTTCTGCAGTGGGGTATGGCTGCCAATCATTGTGTTAAAGTACGCAGGGCACAGTGAGCATGGGCGGAGTTTGCCGGCCCCACCTGGGAACGCTCCTGCCCCTGTGCTTGGGACTCCCTGGACAGATAGCTCCCGCCACCACGGTGCCCCGGGACAGCCCACGCCTGGGCTGAGCCGCCCAGCTGTCCAGGGCTCTTGTCAGCACTGCTTTTAACTGCGGGCATGTCAAGTGGCTAAAAATAGCCACCAAACCTTTGGTGGCGAGATGGCCACCTGCCGGCCCTGGGGCCAGGCCACCGGTCATCTCTATTTGGCTGTATCTGCACAAGGGGGCTTCCCAGGCTGTGTGGGAGTCCTGGGGAGCAGAGCGGGGGGGGGGGGGAGTGCTGGGCGGGAACCAGGAATGATGACCTTGGCTGAGTGAGGCATCCAGGGGGGCTGGGCTTGTTTCCCTGTCCTGTAGGGATAATTCCATCCACCCCTGTGGGTGATTCTCAGAATTTCACAAGACGACACGTGTTGAGTGCCTTGGTGCCTAGCTCACAGCAGGCTGGGATTCACTGTGTGTCCCCGGTCCTCCCCACCCGGAACCCGGGGACCTTCTGCCCTTGCCTGGAGGAAGTAGCTCTCAGCAGGGGCATTTTCCCAAGTCAGGCCACGAGACTTTCCTAGAACATGCTCAGTCTTCTTGATTGTTCTGTTCTGTGGGTGAGCCCTTGCCTGGCTGAGTTTCTGGCCAGGTCACTCCGGCCTCTTAGAAGCAATGACCTCCCTGGGGGTCAATATGACCATGAAGATGAAAGACAGCTAGTTCCCCCACAAAGAAATGAGGCCCTGGATGATGCTACTTGTTTTTATTTCTTTAGTATGGTTTCATATATATATATATATTTTTTTTTTTTTTTTTCAAGAGGAGATATAGGAAAGGCATAGTACAGGTGCTTAACTCTTTCCCCCAGAGAATGATGTGTGAAAGTCACGTGAATCAGTAGAACACTGACTGTGTGCTCAGCAGAATCCCAGGTGACCTTACAGGGTTCCACAATTAGTTCTCACAAGGACTAGGAGCAAGGTGCAAGGTGGCTAGGAGCATCCCTCTTTTAATTACCTGGTGCATTTTAAACACTTATTTTTAGGGGCACTTGCGCGGTTCATTTGGATAGGCATCCAACTCTTGGTTTCCACTCAGGCCATGTCGGGCACGGAGCCTGCTTAAGATTCTCCCTTGCTCCCTCTCCCTCTGCCTCCCTCCCGCAAAAAACAAAACAAAACAACAACAACAAGAAAAACCACAAAAAATGAAAAGTAACACTTATTTTTAGGCACAGGAGTCAGCCTGTTGTAAACACAGGATCAGAAATAGGATACAGTATTCAGATTGATTCAGTTTCACATGGGGCCATGCTTTGCTTTGTTCTGAGCCGTTATAAGAAATACATGTTTGGCCAATAGCTTGAACTATTCACAAATTACTTTTTAAAAAAGTGCAAAGTAGGAAGAGGGATGAAGATTGAAGTCAGTTGTAAGAAGTGACCTTTTAAATACACTTAGCGCTTTTAAATATTGCCCAAGGACAGAGAAACCCTGAAACCAGCCACATTAACTGAGCACTGCACCTAGATCTGAGGAGGATCACGAGGAGGAGGCGTAAAACAGAGAGAATACAGCCTGCCAGGAGTTGTGTTCCCTTGCACGGCCCCCATCACCGGGCCCTGGTGTTCCTCACAGGTGCAGGGTTCATGGGGATCACGCCACACTGGCTGGCAGACTCCTGAGAACTTTCTAGAGCATTCTAGGCAGTCAACAATGGCAGAATCGAATCTGGAAGAGTGGTGGAGAAAAGTTCTCCTGACTGATGACTTCAAAGAAGATGGGGCAGGGGGACTGGAGAATGACAGGCGTCCAGGTTCACACATGGGTATCATTAGGGTCTTGTTCGAAGCTTGGACCATGAGTTTGTTTAGATTTGACCTAGGTCAAGGCAGATTAGATGTAATAGATTTTTTGGTTTTTGTTTCCGTTTACTATAACAGTAGCATATCTTCCCTTATTTACAAGTTCCCATTTAGTTCTCAGTTTAACACAAATAATACTTAATTTTGTAATGGAAGGACTACAGTTTAATCACTGAAAGCCACATGCCACCACCCCGCCCCCATCCTGTCCTTTGGAAGAAAAATGTTAGTCACAGTGTTGCATGATCTACTAAAATTATTTACATCCTCCAAACACATGAAAAGGAAGAACCATTATGAGCTTACATGCAGTGACTCTCAGTGCCCGTTGTTGAAGGACAAAGCTCACATGGACACTGTCATGGAATGCTACCTTTGGTGCAGGAAAGAAGGGGAAATGAGAATACACCTACATTTGCCTTCTTTTACAAAAAAATAAAGACCAGGAAGGGTGGAGGTGTGTGCGGATGAAGTGGCCAACATAGAAATAGAAGTGAGATTTCCTGAGTTTGCCTTTGTTTGACACATGCAGAAAACAAACTATACCACAAATCACAGGGAAATCATAAAGCTGATTGCAGACAGAAGCACATGAACCTAACCGTATAAAGTTGGTAACACAACTACCCAAAGACTTTTCTTTCTCATAATTTTGAACAGAGTCTTCTGACTATCGATCTTTAGGAACAGATTTTAAGAACAAAAGAAATGGCAAAGAACATTTGAGCTTCACCTAGGTCATTTCTAACTGATAGTGGTATTGGTGTTTTAATCCTTAACTGATTTTGTAGGGATTTCAGGAGAACACAAAAGAGAAAACCACACTGATGTTACTGGGCACTGAGTCATCATTAACTGGGAGAAGAGGGGTCTGAGCAGTATGAATTCTCTCTCTCATACATGTTTGTATATAACTTTGAAAAATGGTCTGGCAGTTCTTCAAAGCTATAGTCATCAAGAGAGTGTAATGCAGACATAAGGGTAGACTTAGAACAATGGGACAGGATTGAGAGTCCAGAAATAAACCCTTACATTTATGTTCAGTTGGTTTTCAACAGGGTTCCAAGTGTATTCAACAGAATAGTCTTTCCAGCTAGTGGTGCAGGGTGTTGACATGGAAAAGAATGAAGAGGATCCCTTACTTAAACCACACATAAAAATTATTTCTAAATTAATCATACAACAATGTATAAGAGTTAAAACTGTAAAAGTCTTAGAAAAAAAAACAGGAATAAATCTGTGTGGTTTTTGATTGGCCAAAGCCTTTCTAGAAATGACACCAGAAATGCAAATGACAAAAGAAAATAGGTAAAGTGGATTTCATAAAAATGGAAATCTCTTGTTCTGTAAAGAACACCATCAAGAAAATAAAAGAACAACCCAGAAAGTAAAGGAAAATCTTTGCAAATCATGTATTTGCTAAAGACTTGTGTCCAAAATCTATGAAGAACTCTTAACAGCTCAACTATAAAAAGACAAAGAATCCCACTGGAAAAAGGCTGAAGAATTTCTGTGGGCATTTCTCCATAAAAGGATATCTAGATGGCCAACAGGCACCTGAAAAGATGCTTCACATCATTAGCTATTAGAGAAAGGCAAATCAAAGCACAGTGAAAGGTGCCTGGGTGGCTCAGTTGGTTCAGCCTCTGACTCTTGATTTCAGCTCAGGTTATGATCACATGAAGCCCTGCATTGGGCTCTGTGCTAGGCATGGGATCTGCTTAAGATTCTCTCTCTTCCAGATGCCTGGGTGACTCAGAGGGTTAAGCCTCTACCTTTGGCTCAGGTCATGATCTCAGGGTCCTGGGATTGAGCCCTGTGTTGGGCTCCCTGCTTAGCAGGGAGTCTGCTTCTCCCTCACCCTCTACCTGCCACTCTCCCTGCTTTTTCTCTTTCTCTGTCAAATGAATAAATAAAAATCATTAGAAGAAATAAAAAATAAAATCTAAGTGAATTGAAACTATCTTAAGCCAGTGGTAGCTTTGCTTGTGTCACTTGGTGTAGGGGTCATTCAGGAATGATCGTACTTGAGTAGTTTAAGTTGCTACATCCTACATAGATAACATTCTGAAATAAGTTAGCAGAATCCTTTATTACCAGCAATTTCCTGTGAGTAGCACAAAGATGTTAGCATTTGACCTTCACCCTTGGAATCATCTGAGCTAATAGCCTTTTGGGGCTATTTTGATCTTTGAGCTCCTAGAGTCTGTAAAATACAGGAAATCAGGATACCTGCCTGTTTATGACTTCTTCCTCTGTCCTTACCTCGATATTTTTTATATGTCCTCTTTTGCAGGTGCAACCTCAGCCCCCTGTCACCAGGAGACCTTAATTCAGTGCTCAAGATGTTTTTAACCACTTAAAATTTAAAGAGCATACTGTAATTTTTTTTTATCTGAATATGACTATCATTAAGTGGACTTAATAGCTCCGTAAAACCTGTCTTATCACATTAGGACCAGTACTTGGTCAGTTGTTTAACTTATTTTTTATTGGGGCATAGTTGATACACAACGTTACGTTAGTTTCAGGCAGACAACATAGTAACTCAGTGACTCTATTCATGATGCCCCCATATGGCACTATTACAATACCATTGACTATATGCCCTATCTGTGCTTTTTTATCCTGTGACTTATTCAGTCTATTTTATATATATAATTACATAATAACTATATAATACTGTATATTATATATTATATATTATAACAATGTAATTATATATGTGTTATATAATATTTTACACACACACACACACACACACACACACACCACACCTTCTTTATCCATCCCTCTATTGATAGTACTTAGGCTATCTTGGCTATTATGAATAATGCTATGATAAACCTAGGGATGTCTTTTTGAATTAATATTTTCATTTTCTTTGGGTGAATACCCAGCAGTGGAATTACTGGATCGTAGGGTAGTTCTATTTTTCATGTTTTGAGGACCCTCTATGCAGTATGTGAGAGGTCCTTTTTCTCCACACCCTTGCCAACACTTGTTATTTCTCGTGGTTTCTGGTAATAGCCATTCCGGCAGGTGTGAGGTGGTGTCTCACTCTGAGTTTGATCTGCATCCCGGACAATGAGTGATGTTGAGCATCTTTTTATGTGTCTGTTGGCCATCTGTATGTCTTCTTTGGAGATACGTGTATTTTTGTCTTCTGCCCAATTTTTAATCAGATTGTTTGGTTTTTTGATGTTATGCTGTATAAGTTCATTCTAGATCTTGGATATTAACCCTTTATCAGATATGTCATTTGCAACTATCTTCTCCTGTTTTGCAGGTAGCCGTTTCATTTTGTTGATGATTTTCCTTTGTTCCGCAAAAGCTTTTTATTTTGGTATAGTCCCAATAACTGATTTTTACTTTTGTTTCCTTTGCCTGAGGAGGCATATCTAGGAAAATGTTTCAAAGGCCAATGTCCAAGAACTTACTGCCAATATTCTCTTCTAGATTTTTATGGTTTCAGGCCTCATGTGTAGGTCTTCAGTTCCTTTTGAATTAAATTTTGTGGATGGTGTCAGAAAGTGTCCCTGTTTCATTCTTTTAGATGTAGGTGTGTGGGCAGTTATTTTAAAAAGTCAGGTAAAGCAGGGACTCATCAACTAGGACACATGCATAGATTGATTGTTTCCATTCTGAAAGGCACAGGTAGGCATATCAATGCTTTGTTTGATCTATGCCCTTCTCGAGTGTGGGCAGAATGGCTGGGCTTATTTGTCACGGTGCCCCGGCTGGTGGGGCAGGGGGCTATGGTGGGGCGGGGGCCGTGGTGCATCCTGCCTACACTCCCCGAGCCGCCCTTCCTAGTCTGTATGTACATGAAGGCCAGCCACCTGTTCTCACCAGACATTAAGACACCTATTTCCTGGGCCTGCAGGTTGACCTTTGAATATTTGAAAGCATCTTTTTGAACCATTTCATTAATGCATGAACAAGAAGTCTCAGTCTCAGTTTCTTTAAAATTCAAGACAATATGAAGGCACGTGCACATACTCCCAAGTAGGAAGTCCCTCCTCATTTTTACAGCACGTCCTGCTCTGTCCTGAAGCTTTCCTGGTCCATTTAAAAAGATTTATTTATTTGAGAGAGAGAGAAAAAATGAGCTGGAAGGGAAGAGGGAGGGGGGAGAGAATCCCAAGCAGGTTCCATGCTGAGTGCAGAGCCTGACGTGGGGCTCCATCCCAGGACCCTGAGACAGCGACCCAAGCCGAAACCAAGAGTCGAATGTTCAACCGACCATACTACCCAGGCGCCCTGAGACTACTTTACAAAAATTATTAATTTAAAATAAAGAGTTTTTAAAAAAGATTTTATCTATCATCTATCTATCTATCTATCTATCATCTATCTATCATCATCTGTCTATCTATCACAAGTTGAGGGAGGAGCAGAGGAGGGAGAGAATGCAAGCCGACTCCACACCAAGCTCTGAGCCCCAAGAGGGCTCGATCTCATGACCCTGAAATTATGACCTGAGTTGAAATCAAGAATTTGAAGCTTAACCAGCTTAGCCAACACCCAATTGGGGTTGAACTCAGGCTCCTAAGATCAAGAGTTGCATGCTCGACTGACTGAACCAGCCACACACCCCTTGAGACTGCTCTTTAGATAAAGGTAATAACATTTCTCAAATTTGTCTACAACATTTCAGGAAGTTTTCATGAAAGCATCACCTGTTTTCATTGCCAGTTTACATAATGCATTGATTAAATTATGAGATTGCCATCACCCAGATACAAACGGCAGTGATGAATCTGGAGGCAAAAACTGCTTTGCAGGACGCCTGGGGGGCTCCGTCCGTTAAGTGTCTGCCTTGGGCTCCAGTCATGGTTCCAGGGTCCTGGGATTGAGTCTCACATCGGGCTCCCTGCTCAGTGAGGAGACTGCTTCTTCCTCTGCCTCTGCCCCCTGCTTGTGTGCTCTCTTCCTCTCTCTCTAACAAATAAAGGAATAAAGCCTTAAAAAAAAAATTGCTTTGTTCTGGTCATTGCAAAAGCCGTGGGTGGGAGGAATTCTCTAAGCATGTCCCCATCCCTGCACCTGCCACACGGCATCTAGTGTGGGGAGGACACTGCCTGTGCTCCTCAGGGAGGGGAGAGCGGCAGCCTTCAGTCTGCGGGTCATAGAGGCTGGTGATGGGAACAATCCGCACTGCATTTGTATTGTGTTTTGTTCTACTTTATTTTCTTTGTATGTTACTGTTTGAGATAGAACTGGCATTAGCATTAGTTTCAGGTGTACAACATAATGAGTTGAAATACGTGTTTATTGCAGAATGATTGTTACCTTAAGTTTAGCTCACATTCGTCACTCTACATAATGACACATTGTCTGATGAGAATGTTTAAGATCGAGTCTCTTAGCAGCTGTGCTGCATTTTCTCTGATGGCTTTGGTGTCCATTGTCAGCCAACTAGGCTTGGCATGGGCGTGTGAGCCTCGGCTCAGTGCGTCACCAGGTAGGTGCCCTGAGCTGGCGACGCCCCGCTCCCCCAGTCCCGTCATTAACATTCTGATGACTGAAAGAAGCAAAGCAGTGAGGGAGGGAAAAACAAATCTTAGCCTTTCCTGAGGAGCAAACATAAGGTTAAAGGAAGGTTCAGGAAGCAAAGGAGGTGATGAAAGGAGGCAGAGGTGCACTCTGCTTTAAGAAAGAGATTACAGGGGCCCCTGGGGGGCTCAGTTGGTGAAGTGACTGTCTTTGGCTCAGGTCATGATCCGGAGTCCCAGGATCGAGCCCGGGGAGTCTGCTCCCTCTGACCTTCTCCCTTCTCAAGCTCCCTGTCAATCTCTCTCTCACACTCAAATAAATAAATAAAATCTTTTAAAAAAAGAAAAAGAGGTTACAAACTCTCCCTTTCTGAAAAAGAGTTTAAAGGGAGGGACATGGGACTCTTTTAGGATATAATTCAGATGATCTGTCGCCGAAGGATTTATAAAAAATCATTTCAGGGTCCCTCTATCCACCCTCATTTACAATGTGATTCCTTGAATGGAAAGGGATTCACAGTGAGCTTCTCAGCTTCTGTCTGTGGTCCTGGGTAGGGAGCAAGAGGAAGGTCCTGGAGTGCTCATGCTTGGGGGTTAGCAGTAGATTTCTTGTTTGTTTGCTGTTGTCCGTTCATGCCTTTCCCTAGCAAAGATTCTGCTTTTGGAGGTGCTGCTAAAGCCCTGCTTTTTGGGTTACAGGTCCTCATGTTACAGGTCCTTGGATGTTAGTTTCTGCGCAGGAGTCCCTGTTGGGGGGGGGGAGGGCATGGACTCCCTCACACCCCTCCCTCCTCTGCACCTGCCAGAAGCAGTCTGGCCTTATGTGTCCTTTATCTGGACCTGATTCTGGGCAATCCATTGGGGATAGGGGATAAATTGGTTCAGAAGCTCCATCATTCAAATATATCGGAAAAGCATAAAAGCATACTTGGATAAATAAATACTATATATTTCAGAAAAGGACTCATTCAGAATGAGTCTTAATCAACTCAGTTCATTATTCCAGCCTATCTTGCAAATCTTAGACCATTGGGGTATTAGTGAGATCAGCTTGGAAAAGTGAGTTATTTTCAAGGGAGATAAAGGTGGTAACATTACTGTTAATTAAATTTTCCTTTGAGATACTTCTGTAGCATTTGAAGTGAGTCGAATCATTTTCTCCTTAAAATCCAGCCTCATCACTTGGCCGCAATTTTGTGGAGAGGGCCATTATTCTGTGTGAGGTTTAAAAATATTTTTTCTAGTTCTTCTAAATTTAAACTCCTATTTAGATACAGAGATTGGGTAACCTAAGGGTAGATGGGTATAAACTGGTGTGAAGATACTGTGTATCATCAGAAAGCAATCGTTAAAGAAACACCTGTTTCCAGTTTGTAAAACAGAAAGATTTATCGCATGTATAGTACCTGCTTTCAAGATGCACAGGCTTAGATCTCTGCTGTCCTATCTTGTGCTGTCCAGATGAATGTGGGGGTGGGTGAGAAGAGTGGATGGTTGTCCCACAGTGTTTTGTGAGAGTCTGTGGAGACAAGGTCTTCTGAAGGCTTTGTTGGTATTGGTGTTTTTTTTTTGTTTTTTTTTTTGTTTTTTAAAGATTTTATTTATTTGACAGAGAGAAACATAGCAAGAGAGGGAACACAAGCAGGGGGAGTGAGAGAGGGAGAAGCAGGCTTCCTGCTGAGCAGGGAGCCCGATGTGGGACTCGATCCTGGGTCTCCGGGATCATGACCTGAGCTGAAGGCAGTTGTTCAACCAACTGAGCCACCCAGGCGCCCCTGTATTGGTGTTCTTAACATTCTTTATCCGTATGGATATATGTCCATATGCTGATTCGACGGTGTTTTCCTCCATAGGATTAGGGGTCCCATTTATATATATTTATATGTAGATATATAATATTATATATTTTATTTATTTTATTTTAATATATTTTTATATTATTTATTTTATATATAATATATATGTATACACACACATACATATATAACCATCTGCCGATTCTATGGTGTTTTCCTCCATAAGATTAGGGGTCCTATAATATATATATTATATATATGATATATTTTATTTTATTTATATTACTTATTTTATTTTTAATATATTTCATTGATATTATTTACTTTATATCATATATGATTATATATAGTTTATACACATATACATATGTATGAATTTTATATATGTATATCTATATTATAATCAAAGGGATAGAGCCTTATTGCTTTATATGTGTGTTCTGACAAATGTGACATGTCCTAAACAAAGGGTGTGCAGTAAGAGTGTATTCATTTTTCTTTACATTAAATTCTCGTGTGTTTGCTTGAGGTTACAGTTCTGTGTGCAAAGCCTTCCAAACAACCCTCCAGTACAAAGCACCGTCTTCTTGCCACAGTGACTCCAGTGACCAGCGTGCCTTAGAGCAATTTTGGCAGAGTCAGTCATGGCCAGAACCGCCCTTGCCGGTTCTTTGCAGAGTGACTCAGAGCCTTAGTATCCACCATGAATGAGTCAAGGAGAAAAACATCCATAGTCCCAGAAATGCCCTTGTTTTATAGGAGACGAGGGAGAGTAAGCGCCATCCATGGCCTGCTTCAGGGATGTGCCTGTCTGGCCATTTACCTGTGTGCGCTTCCCCCACCCCTCACCCCCCGCCACCCCAAAAAGAAAAAAAAAAGCCAAAATAAAGCTCCCGTCTCTTCTAACTAGTTTTTGTTTTTCCAAGTTTAGATCTTAAAAAATGAATTCCTATTTCCTTTTCTTCACTCCAGAGCTCTCCCAGGGGAGGTATTGTCTTATCTGTCATTTATACCTTGCTAGAGAGATCCTGGGGAGATCCCATCCCGAAGCCTGGTTTTGATAGTTGAGAGGGAGGCGAGAACATGATCCCACTCGGTGAGAGGAAGAAACGGCGTCACAGAGAAGCCCAGGGCTTGGAAAGAAGAGGGACATCAGAGCTCGCTGTGGGTCTTGTGACAGTGCAGGGGTGGAGCCCCTTGGGACTTAGCATGGCAGACAGGGAAGCAGAAGGAAGAAGATGTTCCCACCTGAAGAGTGGGAGGTACACCACCTGCAAAACTCAGAAGGTGTCCAAAGGCATCGGCTGGTCACAAGTCTGCCTAGTCTCAAAGGCCCAAAGTGCCCGGTGTTGGCAGATGCTGAGTCTGGCTGGGCACGCGTACCTGAGCCCGTGGAGACATGCTGGGACCCAGGGCTTAGGACTCACTGAGCTAATTAAGACATTCAGATACCTCCCCCCCACCCCCGCCCCGTGAATTGAAGCCACCCCTAGTCTTATTTCTAGCTTACGACTCCAATTTCATTCCTTGCCACTTGTGCTGTTCAGAAGCAGACAGCCACTGACAAAATATCACCAACAAAATGTTCACAGAGTCAGTTTAAGAATTAAGAGAAAAACCTTTACCTCTGGCAGGTAACTCAGCCAGGAGCTTGGTGCACCAGCTAAGTCTCTGGTCGGTTTTTATCGCACCTGTGTTCTGCTTTACCAGGTCTGCTACTGGTTATCAATACAAGCACTTGAGAAAGGCCATCGGCTTCCGTGGGAAGCTACCTTGTAATGGAAACTTACACTCTCAGGAGAGCAGTTTAGTAAGATCCAGCAGGTTCTCCTTGTTGAAGGTATGGGAACACAGTCTGTCTGACCAGCCTAGCCCCACCCCAGATAGCTGGAAGACCCAGTGTGGTAGAGGGAGCTGGTTTGGGGGGACACCCCGCCCTCAGCTGGATCAGAACAACGAGCCCACCCTGATCCTGGGGAGAGACAGTAGTGTCTTCCCAGAGGGAGGGGAAGGTGGGCTTCCCGGATCACTGCATCCTGCCAAGCTCTAGGGACATCTGAGCTGTCGCTGCAGGGACCTGGCTTCCTCAGTTCCTGATGCCTTCTTGGCACTTTGCTAGCATTCTGACTTGTGGCTCTCAGCTCTTACCTCGTCCCCGGTTGTGGCTGTCCAGGGTTGGATTTGGATCATCTCTGGTGTCTGGTTTTAGGGTATTCTGGTCCTCCCCTCCGGCTGGAGTCTGCATGCTCCTGAGGGGGGCCCTATGCCTTCCCTGTGGCCATAGAGAGTATACCCCTATGGCAGCATCCTGTCCCTGCTGGAGCAGGCATACTTACGTGTCTGTCTCAGGTTTGGACCTGCATTTCTGTTAAACCAAAATCCAACCTTTAATTCACAATAGCCAAGAGGGGAGAACAACGTGAGTGTCCAGCAAAGGATGAATGTCTAAATAAAATGTGATATATAGCCTTACATGAAGAGTTACTTAACTTAAAAAGGAAGAGAGTTCTGACACATGCCAACAACATGGATGAAAGTCGAGGACGTGATGCTGAGCGAAATAAGCCAGGTGCAAAAAGACAAATACAGCGTGATTCTACTTACTTGAGGTTCCTACAGCCGCCAGACACAAAGTCAAATGGAGGATGCCAGGGGCTGGGGGAGGGGGAAGGGGAGTGGTTTAATGGTACAGATCACTATAATTAAAAAAAAAATACCACCTTTAACAAACCTTGACTGTCATATCTTTATTAAGTTACGGCGATCACTAATCCCCCCTGGTATTAGTGATACATGCCAGGTGCTGTTTGGAGGGGGCTCCCTTTAGTGTATTAGCTTTGTGAATCCTCCAAGCAACCCCATGATGTTGGTGCTCAAACCCCACACAGACGAAGGTCAGACAACTCACCCAAGGTCCCAGGACTGCCTCATTGAGCGCCCCAGACCTACACCCTTTCCTCTGTGTGGCTGGAACCTCACACTCTGCTTGCAAGCTGCAAGACCTATGGATGCCTCATTTGAAACGACTCCCCCTCCCACGTCCCACCTCACTGGGCTTTCCATGTGCACAAGTGATCAGTATCCAGTCTGCATGAGGAGGGCTACTCCGTGGGACGCACGCCACGTTTACCATAAACAGAGGCTGAGGACTGAGGGATGCAGAATGCCCTTTTGCATTGAAATGGGGATAAACTCTTGTATGAAGGAAGCACTGTTCTTTTTGCAAGAAATAGGTCTTTGTGAGAATCTGCATGGGGGCCAGGGTTCTCTGGAGTGCTCTACCAGGACTAGAGATTCCGATTGGCCAGATGGGATCCTTTCAGGGCCCAGAACTGCCCAGGAGTCCGGAAGTGCTCCCATTGCCCTAGTGGCTTCAGTGCAGAAGCTGCAGGGGTAGTTGTCCTGATGTGCTCAGTCAGTGTAGATCTGGGGCAAGTCTCAGCTCGGCTCCATCTCCATTTCCAAATACCTGGCTCACAGTCCTGATGGGAGGATTGAGTGAGGTGACCAGAAGGGAGAGCCTTGAGTAGCACAGACCTGGAGTAAATGTGGGTGGGGAGCTTGACTCACAGCCCCACCTCTGTCCTTCAGGGTCATGGGCATGAAGATCTTTGATGTGAACACCTGAATGGTCCCGAAGCCACCTTCTCTGTCTGCCTGCTAGCTGGTTGGGAGGGCACACCTGAATTTGTCTTTTAACAATTCACAGGGTAGACATTTTATTTTTCAGGTCATTTCACAGTGATCGCCAAAAATGCACAGAAGCCATTTGCATAAAATAAGCCCATTTATTTGCACCAAATTTCGGAAGATGTGTGCAAGTAAGACAATCTGTTTATATGTAATGGAAACCGAGATCGGGTCATGGGTTTTGTGGAGTAACAGGCAGGAGAACTGATTGTCTTCTGCCTTCTGAACATTTCACAGTTAGCATTTAATGAGCATTATCATGGTGATAGAGGAGCTCTGGGAGCCTGCTTCAAGGCCCTGCCCTGTGCCAGGCTGGGTGTGTATGCCCCTCCTGGGGCTGACAGTCGGCAGCCAGCCTAGCTGTGTGCCCGGAGTGAGCTTCCCTCGTGGAGCTCCGGGGAGCGACCGAGGATGCAGGTGGAAGGACAGGGCTGGTTGGCAGGTCTAAGGACAGACAGAAATGTTGGCAGGGAGGGGGAGTTCTTTGCAACATGCATCCTGTTGACAAGGAGGACATTTACAACGGGTGTAGGGGCAGCACAGGGCAGGGTAGAGCAGGGCTGCCTGGGCTCCTCAGCTGCCTGTCTCCTCGCCCTGGTTGATTTCAAGTAAGAAGTTTCGATGCGTAGCTTGCCTTTCAGCAAGAAAAGAGAAAGAGTAGGAAGTTTATTTAATTAATTAATTTATTTTTTAGTTTTGCATAAAAAGAAGTCTGACATATTTTCCCAAAGCTACCGGGTATTTTTAGTCCTTTCTGTTTAAAAATCGGTGACCCAGATGTATCCTGTGGTCTCATTCATAGATGTCTGACTCTGCGCCTGCAGAGATCTCTGTCGTATGGGAAATAAGTGTTTGGAAAACGTGCTTCTTTGTGTGAAAATAATTAAGTTACTCTGCAGGCAGTGTTTGTCTCTTACACAACAAGTTTGTGTTTTATAATCTAACAATGTTAATAATAATAGTTTTAAAAGGACCAACATTTGCGAAGTGTTTTACGGTTTCCAAGGTGCTCTTTGTGCATTTCATGTCACTTAATCATGTGCTTTCCTCTGGACACATCTGATGGACTGTTGGCTTGTGGAGACCTGGGACCATAAATGATGGGATGGCTTATGTCGCAGACCCCTCCTAGAACACAGTAAAGGTCTTTAAAGATTTTATTTACTTATTTATTTAGAGAGAGTGTGTGCACGAGTGGGGGGAGGGGCAGAGAGAGGGAATCTCAAGTCGACTCCATGCTGAGCGTAGAGCCCAATGTGGGGCTCGAACCCACAACCCTGAAATCGTGGCCTGAGCTGAAATCAGGAGTCAGAGGCTTAAGCAGTTGAGCCACACAGTCGCCCTGGACGTGGTAAATTTCTAATACATGTTTATGGAATGTATGAAGTAGCATTGGGAATTTTATGTTCTTTGTGTGTAGTGGATGTCATGTCTGTGGGTGTCACTCACTCGGCTTGAGCTCAGGTTCTCAGCCCTAGTGGCCGGTGGCTCCTGGCGGTTAGGGTCTCTAAGGGGACAGAAGCTCACCCTGCCCGGGAGGTGGTGAATCAGTACAGATGGTTGTGGAGCTCCGGAGAGAGTGTTTAGTACCCCCAACTCGAATCACAATGTTGCAGAAATTACATCTAAGTGTGGCAGGGGTGGAGGCTGAGGGCAGGGGTTGAGGAAGACCATGAGGCCATCTGTAGGGGGAACGAAGGTGTGTGCAGGCAGAGGAATGTCATCCTGGAGAGCCCTGAGGTGTGGACATTGGTCACCGTGAGGACAGAGGGGGACGGGCATGAAGGGAGGCAGGGATCCCCTTGGAAGCCCGCGGGGCTCGGTTGAGGCCTGGAGGTGAAAGCTGGCGTCGGAGGCAGGGGTTATGAGGGTGCCGGGGCAGTGAGTGTCTGGTTGGTCTTTCAAGAAGTTTCCCCTTTTGAATGGAGGTGTTTGGACAGAGAGGGCCGGGGCCTAAAGCCAGTGAGCCAGGAAAGTCCACACTGCACATGGGAGAGGAAGTGGCAAAGCCTCAGTGAGAAGGGGGTGTCCCCTTTTCAGGGCAAAGTTTGCATTGACCCTCCTGGCCTTCCCAGGGGGCACTGTGGGCAGAGGACCAGGCGGCCGTGACTTCGCAGTCACCCATCAGGGGAGGTGCGGGCCTAGGAGGGGCCACGAGAGTCGGAGCCTCTGGGGGTGATGGAGCGTGAAGGGGGGGGGACGTCCTCTCGGCCCTGCTCTGTAGCTTGTGATGAAAGCAAGTGGCCACAGGCAGGTCTGGGCCCATGGGACCATGGGGGGGGAAATGAGGCCTGGGAGAAGCCCACACAAGCCTCTGTTGGTAAAGAACGCAGTTGCCGAATTCAGGGCGTGTGAGGGGCTGTTTCTGTAGCTCCTATGTGGCTAAGAAGGCCGTGTGATGTGACCAGGTGCAGAAAGTAGGAAGTGATGCTGTGAGGTATGAAGGGAGGAGACCGAGAGCTAACAGAGCCCCAGACCCTGGTGCGCAGGGCAGAGCGGGTCTGGAAATCGGCACCACGGCCTCTAGGATCCCCTCGCTTTCCCCTGGGCTCCAGGGGACTGTATATGCAGTACAGCCTCCGGGAAGGCACCCCGCAGCAGGAGCCGTAGGGCCAGAGGCTCGGGGACATGGGTGCCCGGAGCACCGCGCAGGGTGGGCGGCGCGGGCCAGCTGTGCTGCAGGGACCCCGCGGCCACCCCCGGAGAAACGCGCTTGCCCGTCATGCTGCCCTCCCCCCCAGCTTGCTCTTATCACAGCAAGTGTGAGAGTGCCGAGAGGTCCGGTGTACCCTTCCTCCAGGTCCCCGATGATGCCACAGTGTGTGGTGGGCACAGTGCCAAAGCACAACCAGGAGGTGAGGTGGACGTGGGCACCATGTACACCTACGGCTGCCGGCGGATGGATCCCGTGCATGTCCTTGCGCATGAATATGCAGGGCTGTTCCCCACCTGAGCCTTCCCTCCTCATAGACTTCCCGCCTCACAGTCCTCCCTCCTTGGAGTCCTCCTTCCTCACAGCCCTCCTTCCTCACAGTCCTCCTTCCTCACAGTCCTCCCTCGGAGTCCTCCCTCCTCACAATCCTCCCTCCTCACAGTCCTCCCTC
>PITA01011230.1:0-45717 GCA_004023965.1 Spilogale gracilis | reverse complement strand
CAGCCCTCCCTCCTCGGAGTCCTCCCTCCCCGCAGTCCTCCCTCCTCAGAGTCCTCCCTCCCCGCAGCCCTCCTTCCTCGGAGTCCTCCCTCTTCAGAGGCTTCCCTCCTCAGAGTCCTCCTTCCTTGGAGTCCTCCCTCCTCAGAGACTTCCTCCTCCCAATCCTCCCACTTAAGAGTCCTCCCTTTTTGGACTCTCGCACCTCAGAGTCCTGCTTCCTTAGAGTCCTCCCTACCACCTCCCTCCTCAGAGACGTCCCTCCTCAGAGTACCCATTCCTCGGAGTCCTCCCTCCTCAGAGACTTCCTCCTCCCAGCCCTCCCACTTCAGAGATCTCCCACTTAAGAGTCTTCCCTCCTCGCACCTCAGAATCCTCCTTCCTAGAGTCCTCCCTCCGCAGACATCTCCATCCACTCATTTATCACCCCCCTTACCCCAGCAATCACTAATCTGTTCTGGATCATTTTTTCATTTTGAGAGCGTTTTCTAAGTGGAGTCATACCACCTGGGAGCTTTCAAGACTTTTCTTTCACTCAGTAAAACGCCCTTGAGATGCACCCAAGTTGGGGCTTTTCTTCCTTTTTATTGCTGAGTAGTTTAATCACTTGTCAAAAACCCAGGATGATATTTTTGCAGATGTGTATCCAAAATTATACCTTGGCTTAGCTGAAATTGTAAGAATGCTTGAAAGTTATAAAAGTTTATAAAATAAAGAAAAATAATCACTCCTAACCTCATCCCTCTTGAACCACTGTTTTATTTATTTATTATTTGCCAAGTTTTTAGTTTGGATTCTAGTGTAGCTCACATACAGTGTTATATTCGTTCCAGGCGTCCAGGAACAGGAAGCGGGCGTGGGAATCCCGTGCCAAAGGGGGCAAGCCGCATGACAGGCTCGGCTCACGGCGTGTCTGCAGCCCCGGCAGGTGCGGGGAAGGGTGAACAGGCTGGGGTGCAGGCATGCGGACCGGGGTGCAAGCTAGTGGTTGGAGGAGGAGGGGGACCGTTGTCTTACCAGTAGGGCAGCTCGGCTGCTGTGCAGGAAAAAGCGATGCCCAAAGAAATTCTCTCTCTCACTCTCTCTCTCTCTCTCTCTCTCTCTCTCTCTCTCTCACACACACACACACACACACACACACACACACACACGGGTTCCAGGGATATCCTGGAAGGGGAGCAGTCAACACTGTTTATTTTTGAGGAAATGGATTCAGCACAGTGAGACTAGGACTCTATGATGATGATGATGATGATGATGATGATTACTATATTCACTTTACTATCACTTACGTCTGTATGATGAACATACAATTTAGATTTCCAAGGGATCCGCCAACTGCAGGTGGTATTTCTGGTGAGTGGCTTGCAGTCTTTATGCATGTCCTGCTCAGGACCTTAGGAGGAGCTGGTGCTGCTTTCAGCCTGGTGTAACCACGGGGAGCCCAAGGCACAGAGCGGCGACGTGCCCCAGGCTGGCCCGCGAGCCAGCAGGAGGGCCAGGGAAGTCGTGTTGCCCATCTGTCCTCAGTGGGGCAGAAGGGAACTGCTCACACACCCGGCAGAATGTAGACACTTGACCTGGCGCTGGTGCCCTCTGTCTTGCCCTTCGGTCCTGGTACCCTGTGAACCCCAGCAGCTCGCTGTGAGCCCCGACTCCCCCTCCTGGAGCTCACCAGCACCTCGGGCCAGCCGAGCCCCCCATCCCCTCAAATAAGTCTACGCGGAGGTGTTATTGCTGGCATCCGACGAGGCCTTCGGAACAGAAAGCGCCAGGAAAGACCGTGGGCTCAGAGTCCAGGAGCAGGACCAGGTGCACCCCCTCCCCAGCACGGGACTGGGGGCTTGCTGTCGGCACAGGCTGCAAGGGTGTCAACTCTGTGCATGTCCAGCATGAAATCCAATCCCAGTATTTACAAAACATCACCGCTCAGATCCTGTGTTCAGACCCCAAACTGACTTCTTGTTTGTTCAGGGGTCTTAGAACCTTAAGGTCATAAAATTAAATAGCAGCAAGTGGCTGACCCTGGGACATCACCGAGCCATTTTCTGGGTGAGGAATTGGAGGTACAGAGGGCTCAGTGGCCAGCCCAGTTTCACACAGCTGCCCCATTTAGAAAGGTCTGGAACTTTCTGGCACCTTCTTTCCACTATTCAACATGGAGGTGAATTTGGTCAGGACATCCCGTGGGATCCCATGTGAGGGAGTTAGTCCCTGAAGAAACACAGGATATTACAGGGTAGAATGCAGACCAGGAGGCTTCTAAGTGCTGTTATTTTCTGGAAACGTGTGGAATGAGGAAATCCTTACACCTGGCAGTGGGGCTGTCTGAGTCCTCGGCCTGTAACTTTCTCTGCTTCTTAGTTTGTCAGGTATGCAGACTTCCATTTCGTAAAAGGTCTCTTAAGTGCTTATTTCTTTTTATGCAATATTATTATTATTTTTTTAATAGGAGATTAGCTTATCTCTCTGCCTCCTGGAGCAGGAGCAGTTCCTTAAAATGCAAGTCAGAAGTTACGGCAACAGCAGTGAGAGTCTGAGCTGCGTGTTTCCTGTTGGAATGTGCGGCGAGCACAGAGCAGGTGCGGGCAGGGCAGAGCGCTCACGGCCCATGCATTGACGTCATTCATTCTCAGCAGCCTTGAGTTCGTTTAGGTTCTAATGAGCCCCGACACGAAATTGCCCTGCATAATGTGTGCAAAGTATCATTACCTTGTACAGAAAACACGATTAAGTACCAATTGATGAAATTTTTTTTTTTTGTACTTTGCATGTAACGTACTTGCTTTTGATATCAGATGGGCACGTTGAGAATTCTCTGAAACATTTTAAGTGCTGCGTACACCACTGGGTTGGTTATCTGGGATTATTCCTGAAAGACGAGAGGTGGTGAGAGGCTCTATTAGAGCTGGTGCAGACATTCACTTGAGGGGTCGTTTGCCATGCAGCCTGAACACCAGGCAGACATTTATCGCGCACTTTTCTGGGGCAAAGACTCACTCAGCCGCTCCTCTCTGCAAGATGCTGGAAGGGGTGGGCAGCAAGCCCTCTTCTCCTGAGCCCATAGTCCTGATCCTCTGGGATAAGGCAATGTCGTGCTGCTGAATGACTTACCAGCAAGCTCTCGGAAGTAATGGTAGGTTTATTGTAAATTTTATGTATATAAAGGACGTTATAACACTTGCCTCGGAATGTAAGTTGCATGAAGCCAGCTGAGGATCACAGATGCTTTTGTAACTCGTGACTCCGTGGACACGCGGTGGCCCAATGGCGCAGGCAGATCGGGGTGAATGTTGGCGGATGTTTCACTTACCGCAAGGAAGACGATAGCACACCTGGGACACCGGAACTTTCCACTTCCCTCAGCAGCGTGAGCCCTCCTTGCCGAAAAGAACACAGTATGTGAACACTCCCGTTTCCTGGTTTTTTTGGGCGACTCCCAGTGCAGTGGCCATGGTGTGCATTATGAAGACGGTCTCCTTCCCTTCCTTACGTTGAGACCAGAGGTTGGCAGACTCAGGCCAGCCTGGGCATAGTCTGCAAGCGAAGGATGGTTTTCAAAATTTTTGGTTGGTTTATTGAAAAAAAAAGTGATAGAGTGATATTTTGTGACCTATGAAAAGTATATGAAATTCCAAGTTCAATATTTGTACATGGGATTTTGTAAGATTTTATTGATTTATTATTTATGCGAGAGAGAGTGAAAGCGGGAGAGAGCACAGAGGGAGAGTGAGAGGGAGAAGCAGACTCCTCGCTGAGCAGGGAGCCTGAAGCAGGCCTCGATCCCAGGACCCCGAAATCACGACTTGAGCTGAACAGAGACATTCAATCGACTGAGCCACCCAGGCGCCCCTGTAATGCTTATCATAACTTAATGTAATTGTAATAATGAGCAGTTACTAATAAGCCTAAGAAATGAACAGTTGAGGGCAGTTCCAGGGTGTGCCTGAGCGGGGACACCGTGCATGGAGGGGCGGCCAGGAGGAGGTGTGGCTCCCGCTCCCAGGGATCCTTCACGGAGGAAGGATTGCCCAAGCTGGATCTTTAGGGGTGAGGCAGAGAGGCGGGAGCAGGAAGGCGTGCACTCACTGCAGAGGAAAGAGCAGGTTCAGGGTGGGAGTAGGCAACCGTAGCACAAAATCGGGGTGCTGGCCTGGAGCCTGGTGGCTAAGGGGGTCCTGGGTGCTGTTGGATGTGTTGGGCAGAAGACGCAGAGAAGGCTGGGGCTGTGTGTGTTCTACACCAGCAGTGTTTATCCTTTGGTATGACTTAGGCAGAGGTGCAGCATTCATGTTCGTAAAGAGAGTGTAGCGAGGAGTGGGTGGGTGTGCCTTGTCCCCTCCCACTGTCCCAGTGACACTCCCGGTGACATGGGGCATGCTTGATGGTTTCTCACCGGCTGGCCATGTCCACCTGCCAGGTTCCAGAACCCGTTCTGTCCTGCTCTCATGAAAATTACAAGAAAAAGAAAAAAAATTTTTTTTTTTCCCAAGGATAAGAAAAGCTTCTGAATGCTGCATTGGACGGATGTGCTTAGATCCCAGCTGGCAGGCCGAGAATCAGAATCACTCGGGGATGGGTTACTGCCGCTCTGCCCCCATAAGCTGCTTTGAAACGCTGGAAAGGGGCTTTTACAGGGACAATGGGAAACCTACCCACATCTCGTGAGCGTGGCTTTCCTGTACTTGATCCAGCGGTGATCGGTGACCACGGTGACCCCGGTAAAACCAAACCAGAGTTCCCAGGCCACGGTGCCGCCAGGGGAGACTCTCAAGGCCGGCAGGTCAAGACTGCAGACGTCACCATCTGGGGAAGTCTGCCCACTGACCTGGGCCAGGGAGAAGGGCCCGGAGTCCTCCCCGGGCCATGGTTCCTGGTCAGCTTGGGGGGCATTTCCTTCTCCTGCTTCATTCCCCTGTGGTGCTGAAGGGGACTGACATGCTCCCACCACACCTGAGGTGTCAACAAAGCCACCTGTGACATCAGCCATCTCTTCCTGGCCTGCATCTCCAGGGCTCAGCTGCCCACCTGTCTTTCAAACCGAGGGTGAACCTGAAAGCTTCAAGGACTCACAGCCTTGTTGGGGACTGCGTCGTTATCTGAAACACCATGTAAATATTGCTTTATAATGTCCCAAATAATGCTCTATCATACAGTTCCTAGACCAGCCCCCTTGACGGTATTTTTTTCGAGGTATTCTAGAATGGAGACAATACGACAATACTATATATTTTCGTTATGCCACATTTAAGATTTCAGAAGCTAGCGACCAACCACTGCAGAGGGTGGTCTAATTTCATTTCATCGCCTCTTCTGTTTTCAAAGACAGGAGAAAGAACGGGTAAGGAGGCTTCGTGGCTCTCCACCCCATTTATGTGTATGGATATAAAGCTTAAAAGCAAATTTAGCGGCTAAGCTTAGATGAATTTAATCTCAGCATTATCAGATTTGCATTTTTAAATGGTTTTCGTGCAACTCTGCGCGCTTAGTGAAGCACCTGCCGGCGCGAGGCACGTGCTGGGCATTTTGCTTCATCGCCTGTATTTTGATTTGAAAGGAGTAAATGCCAAGGCGCGGCGTCCATCAGAACAGCGAGAAGGGGGACCCCTAACCTCCGCCTGGGCCTTGCTTTGAGCAGTCGGGGACAGGCGTGGGTCTGGCTTGAGGCAAACAGTCTGCCCAGGCAACACGGTCCTGACTCGTTCCAACTGTAAGAGGGAGCCGGCGGCCATCTGAGCCCGCCACCTGCCAGGCACCCTCTGCACTTTCTGTGTAGCGCCCCTTGCCTGGGAGTCGTGTTCCCCTGCACGCGTGGCCCCAATGACAGGCTCACCCCAGGCGCCCTAAACATGGACACTAAACAGCAGGGAGTGTCAGCTTCTGGCTCTCAGCTGTTGTATTCAGCAGAGGGACACATCCCTGGATTCTTTCAAAACTCTGTTCACCAGGAGGGAAGCATTAGGAATGCTCTGCACTCCCCAGCCTACTGTCCCACCTTACTGTCAGATGCCTGACCCTCACCCCCCAACTCCTCACCCAGGCCGGTGGGGTCTTTTTTCTTAAGATTCGTTTTTTTATTTGAGAGAGAGAGAAAGTGAGCGCCAGCAAGGGGGAGGGGCAGAGGAAGAGGGAGAGAGAATCTCAACCTGACTCCATGCTGAGCAGGGAGCCCAAGGTGGGGCTCGATCTTACGACCCTGAGATCATGACCTGAATGGAACCAAGAGTTGAACCCTTACGCGGCTGAGCCACCCAGTCTTCCCAGTAGGCCGGCTTTGCATCCAGATTCCGGGGGCTCCCTCTGCTGTAAGAACTGGCTGTGCCCCCCCCCCCACCTCTGCATGACTCCTGAGACCTCTGGCTTCTCAACCTGCATGTCCTCTAACTCTTAGGACCACGGCTGACTCCCCTGGGTGCTCTCTGTCCCTTGTGAGCAGGAATGGCTTCCTCACTTTGTGATCTTGCCCCCACCTGCTGCTCATCTGTCCAGGAGGGTCATTCCTGCCAGGTCGCGGTGGAAGTCCCTTTGACTCGCTGTGAGGGTCAACTTGCCCCTGGAAGACGGAAGCTAGGCCTGTGGGCGAGTGAGGTTCCTGCTGAGGGAGATTGTGGAGTTTCTGCTCGGTTTTGCTTGTGAAGCTTAGGAAGTGAATGGATTTTTTTGTCCTGCGGAACCAAGCGTTCTGACTTAGGGGGAAGTAAGTAGAATGTAGACTGTAAGGCCTAGGTGAGTGGGGGATGGTGGGACTGGGTGGGGGGCTGGAGGCCAGGAAGAATGCAGAGCGGGGGGTGAGGGGAAACAGAGGCTAGCTGAGTGGGAAAGCCCACCTGCCCCTTCACTTTTTCTGACTGTTGAGGCTAGACCCTTAGGGCCACCTGCGCTGGGCCACATCCACACTTGACCTACTAGGATACTCATGTGTTCTTTCTCCCCGGGGCTGCAGGCCCCTCAAACCAGGCTGTGCCCCTGGGGGTGGGGAGTGCGGTGGTGCAGAAGTCCTGGGAGGGCCCCTAGCCACCACAGACAACCAGATCAAAAATCTGTAGTAGGCACCACTGTGTACCTGTACAGTGGAGAGGGGAGGGCGACTGGACTTGTCCACGGACATGAGGGAGGACCGCTCCTCTTCTCCCTCCCTCCCAGTCCCTCTCCCTCCCTTTCTCCAGGGTTAGAGACCACCGGCCTCCTGTCACATGAGCTGCTCCGTGGATGGGTCTAGGGACCCCAGCATGGCCTTGGCTAACCAGCGTGTTGTTTTCCTGAGTCTCTTCATCAGTGTTCCTTGTTGCACTCTCTATACCACGGCCTTTGGGAAATGGGCCTGGCTGGGCTGGTCAGCCCCACAGCCTGGGCGGATAGGGGCAGGTCCGGAGGAGCTGCTCCATTGGAGCCTTGGAAGCACCCAGCTCCGATTTCGCCAGTCCAGGGATCCGCCGTGGGGCCCGGGCCCTATTTTGAGACACAGCTCCCTAGGAGGTTATCAAGTGTCATTTTCAAAGGAGAATTCAAGGCACCCAGCGCCCAGTCCTTGGGCCAGAAAGCGCCGTGTCCACACGGACTGACCCTTGGCCTCTTCTGCAAGTGTTCTCATGCCTTCATGCCTCTCTGCTATTTTTGCTGAAGGTGTCTTTGGGAATAGATTAATGTCAACCTAAATAAAGTGTCGTTTCCATGTATTTTAGGCAGGAAAAGTTCTGTTCCCTAACGGGCAGAAGTAAGATTGGAAGGTGATTACTCGGGAGGCAGTGAATACACAGTTTAGCTATTTTCATGACAGTTCTGGGTGAGTCTGCTTTCAGGAGCTCAACCCTTGTAGTGCAGTCAGGAAAACATAGACCCAGAAATCAGACCTGCCCCAGCAGACATCAGGTGACGAGGCATCGCCCGGACGGGCTTTTCTCTGAACCGTGATTTGTACATCTATGGCCTTGGGGGAAAGGAGCTGGCTTCATTTCCCTGAGAAATGCTCAGAGCTCTGTCCTCTTCCAACCAGCTACTGGCTCTGGAAAGCTGGCTTGTCAGATTTCACTGCTTTTCAGTCATTTACAAAGGTAAATAGAAACAGGACCGGCTTATCAGCGCAGAGCAGGGTGCATTTCAGACTGTGTGGCACCCTTTCTAAATTCTTGTTCTGCCATTTTTATCTTAGAATTCCCACTTGATTTCCTTCTTCTTTTTTTTTTCACACTTTGCTAGAAGGAACTTAATATAGTCCTAATCCTTTTTTCCCCCTCCTGAAGAAAAGAAGCAACAACAAAAACCCCCTGTGTGCATCTTGTTGGAAACAAGTCCGAATCCCTGTGATTCCCTTACGTCCCGGGGTTCGGCATCTCTCCTGTGTGATGGGAGGCTCCTTGGTATTTCTTGCCCCTTCCCAGGTCCCTTACTGAATCAGGAGGAAAACTGGGATTTGCCATAGGCCTTCTGAGCTGAAAATCACTGCTAATAGAACAGTGTGGTTTCTTGGACGGTGATACGAAACCAGGGATTTTCTGTCATTGCTGATAATTACCCCCAAAATGTGCTTAAACCAGAAAGAAGAAAAAAAAACACCTCTCTTTATTGAATGTTTGCCAGCTTTCATTCTGGCATACTCCAGAACTTAATTGCTGTCTGTATTTGTTCTCTCCGACGCCTCTTGTGTAATGGAGGTGCCTGCCATTTCCATAGTGATGTGTTGAAATGTACTCCCAGTCATGTCCATAAATTTCTATTCTTCAGCCTCTTGATCGGTGAACTCACTCACAGTTTCCCTGGTGGCTCCGTGGGATATGCTTACTAATGGCCACATGGCCCAGGAAGAAATTGGTCAGTATTGAGGAGAATGTCCCCCAAATCCCTGATTGTGTTTTGCTTTGGGAAAGCGAATGGGCCATGCTGCCAGACCTCAGTTTAGGGGTGCGCCGGCAGTGCTGGTCTTCTGCATGGCTCAGCTTTCTTGGAGCCACTAACCCAGCTCTCCCAGAACCACAGCTGGTGGGTCCTAGGAAATTCCAAAGTCTGCCCTCCTCTCCTGGTCTTCCAGAGAAGGAGGAAAGGGAGAACACAGATCTGTATTTAGACTTCAGTTCTTGTCACCCATCGGAGTGGTCTCATTTCTCAGATGTTGAGAAGCAAGTTCAGGTTCACGTCCATATCCAGCTGAAGCTCCCCCTTCCCACCTGGCCTCCATACTGGGGCATCAGCACACCTTCTGGGGAGGCTGCTGTGTCCTGTCCGCTCTTGGGGGCCCCCGGGGGCTGCTTCTGTGGCCTGGATGGGGATGCTGACAGTAAGGGAAGCAGCCAGCACTTGCCCTTTGCGGGTGCTTTCTCTCCTTCCCGCACTGCTGCCCAGCCTGCCCTCTGGTAGAGCAGGCGCCCCCACGCCGTGTCCTCTTGTGGGGGTCCCTGCCTCTTATGCGCCCATAGCACAGAGGCACAGAGTGGTGCCTTCCCAGGGCATGGTCCCAGCAGACATTCCTCTAGTTAAGGTTCCTTTGAAGGTCTCTCAAGTCTGCTGAATTCTGCAGTGTCCAGCTGCCTTGGGAAATCAACATTTTTGGGCTTCAACCAGAGGGCCTCTTGTGTGCCCACTTCTGACCCTCTCCGTCACCCAGCAAACATGGGCAGTCCCAGCCAGCTCCTTCCAAAATTAGTTAGGCAGGAAATGTATCAATTTCTATTCCTGAATTTTCCCCAGCCCCAGGGACCCATATCATGGTCCTCCCACACAGCCCGGGGCCTACAGTCCCACAGTTCTGTATCTGCCAGCCTCCCGTCCAGCTCAGCTCTGATGTGGCTGTCCAGTGGGCCCCTGGCTGATTTGGGGGAGTACAGAGAAGCACCAGGTGAGGGATGGCACCATGGTGTCTCCACTAGCGCAACGTACTGGCCACAGAGACCTCTAGTCTTCTCCTTACTATGCTAGCGAGGGGATGGACGGCAGGTGGGATCCCTCCCAGGCAGGGACCTGCTGGGGGCCCTTGCACAATCTGGAGCGTGGGATTCTCGGCTTTGTGGCTTTACACATACGTGAGAACAGGATGGTCCCATTCCACACTGTGTCACAGTAGCTGCTAGCTGAAGGCGCAGATGCCAGGCACTGTCCGTGGATCTCAGAAGAGTGAGATCACTTAACTTTGACATGATCCCGTGGAGAGGGCACCCGTATTACCCCATCACATGGAGGAGAAAGTGGGGGCTGCACGTGGCTGCCTGCGTTGCGTAGAGACTTTTCTGCTTGGCGGCGGTGCTGAGGTGTGCCAAAGGGCTCACAGATGCAGCGGGCAGAGGATTGACAGCGGGTGACAGGATGGAGGGGAGGGAGTCCCTTCCGTGTGTGTGGAGCGCCAGGTTCTGGTCACTGCAGCTGGGAGATGTGAGGTCACGGTGGGAACAGCATCGGGATAAAGTATCTCAGGCAGGGAAGTTTGGGATTACGCAGTGGGCAGTGGGGAGCACTGAGGCTCTTGCAGCAGGGGCATGGCTGAAGGAAGCTGTCCTTGAGGAAGAGTCTTCCTAGCCTGTGGACATGGGGACCTAGAAGGAGGGGTGTCAGGAGGTGGAGAAGATTCTGTCACAGTCTACTGTCATAGTCCAGCCGAGAGAAGTTTGCAGCCTGGGTACGGGTGGAGCAGGGCGGGTGGGAAGGAGGAGACGGGGTGGGGCCTGGCAGAGTTGGAACAGACTTTGGAGGAGGGGAAGGAAGAGGAGGAGGAGGAGGAGGGGAAGAGGAGGGGGAGGCAGAGAAAGAAGGGGAGTAGGAGGAGATGAAGGCCAGGTGGACGCCATGGGGAAGAGTGGAACCTCCAAATGAAAGGAGTCAGCGAGCAGCTTTGCACAGAGGAGCTCTTCGTTTGGCTTGTAGTGGCCTAGGAGCCAGGAGACTCACACAGTCCCTGGGGTTGTGGGAGGGACGTGGTGGCCGATGTGGGTGTGTCGTCTGTGCAGTGAAGCGGGCATCTAACCTGGGTACAGCTGGGGGAAAGCGCACTCCTTGCCTCCTCCAGGGCCCTGTGCTGGTCTGGCCCTGCCTCCCCAGCCGAGAGGGAGGTTGACCTGATCTCGGGGGGCTGCTGGCCAGGGAAACACGTAGCTCCGGTGACACGGAGCAGACTGCAGGAGCCCAAGGGGGAAAGTGTTGTCCTGGCCACCAGATCCCCTCATCTCAGGCCCTCTGTGCCTTCACTGGGAGCACGTCGGGCTCCCGGGCATGTCTGCCTGCACACATTATCAGTTTGGCAGCACTGTTAGTAATCCGGGGACAGTGGCATTTGGAAGAAACCGAATAAGGGTTTCGAGCTGGAAAAACCACACCACTGCAAGACTGGCTGCCAGAAAACAATGAGCTTCTTGTCACATGGTTGTTTTGGAGGGAAGAACAGAAAAATAAACACTCTGCAGGAAAGGAAGGTGCTGAACTGTGCCTTTAGATGGCAAGAACTGCCTTCTACGAGTTCAGTGGGCGCTTGGTTACGCACGGTAGCCAGCAGCGTGAAAGGTCTGACTTGGCTCTTGAGGAATAATCAAACTTTTTCTCCCCCAAGCAAACCCCTACGTTGCCTGTATGGGCCCAGTCTGAGAAGGCGGTGGATGCGCTTTGTAAGAAAGAAGCGGGCTGCCGCCAGGCATCCTCATTAGGGAGGAGGAAGCTGTCCTCCTTTCCCTAGTAGCTCCCCCTCCTTAACATTTTATTTTCCAAGGATAAAAGGTCCGACCTTGAGTTTGACCAAGTAAACGAAGGCATCCTGTGAGTTGGGTGGCTGATGATGCGCACAACAGGGAACATCTCAGCGAGGGCGGTCCCCGTGTGCGGGCTTGCTTGCCAAGAAGCCCTGCGTCAGGTGGCACCTTTATTAATAAGTCACTAGGCTGGGCCGGATCAGAGGCCTCCGCTTGTTCTCACGGCACGGCCTCGCCTCCGTCTCCCGGTCCAGGGAAGCTCCTTCATCTCCTGGGAGTGCCTTAGCCCAGCCCGGAGACCCCTCTTCTCTCCTTGTAGGGGCACAAAGCAAGCTGCTCCAGGCGGGGGCAGGGAACAGCTTGGGATGTGTGCAAACATTGCCAGGGGGTTTGGCCATCAGTAAGTCTTCTCTGATCTATTTCATTCCATTTGATAGCGATGTTCCAAACTCAGGAAAGGAGCAGTGCCTGTTATTTGGAAGGAGACATCCTTTTGCTGTATGGTTCGACAGTGCAATAACTCTTGTTTAATTAGATGGTCGGAGCAGGAATTGAGCTCCGCTTCCTCACGGAGCATTTGCTGAGGGACCCACCTGCAGAGCTTTCTTAAGTGCTCGGGAGTTGGGTAATGCTGTGGGACCCGCTCTCCTGCGTTCTTCTGTGAATATTTACTTGATGTGTGTGGAGATCCCAGTGTTCCCACATAATCAGGCCCGAGTGTACAGTTTGGTGAGTGTTATGGATATCTTTGGTCATTATGTCTTTGCGAATCCTATCAAGAAAGCTAATCTTTTCATGTGAAATCGCTGAAAGCTTCCCCAAACCTGGGTCAAAGCGATGAAATAATGCCGTGAGTAGGGTTTCTCAGCCAGTTTTGAATGCATTTGTTGCACAAGTGAGTCTTTTGGGGGCACCTTGAGGAGCTAGCTTCTAGTCTGCCCTCATGGAGACAGGACGCTGGCTATCTGGTTTTTCTTTCCTCCAACAATAAACCTGCTAATAGCAGTAAAAGTATTTAGAACAACTACCAGCCCTTGAGAATGGTCTGCATAGCAGTGTAGCATGAGAAACATCTAATCCTTACGTTCATCGTGTCAGATGACTGTTGAAAGCCCAGTGTGGTCAGCTGCAGGGGAAACTGGGGCCCACAAGTGCCTGGAACCTGCCCGCATGAACTTGCTTATTGGAGCTCACACAGCGTGGCGATGTCTCTGCTAGAGCTGAACTTCCGTCTTCCTGACTGCAGAGCGTGTCGCGGACGCTAGGAGGTGCCTTAGAGCTGCGAAACGGTGTTTTAGGGCAGACTTCCGAAGTACGGTGTCCGCATTGTCCTGGTCTACTAGGACAACGTGGCGTTACTGTCTTCTCTCAAGTTGCAGCTTGGACGTGGCCTCTTAATTTGAGAGTTTCATAAATACGTAGCTTTCAGCCCTTATCACTCATCTGCACCTTCTGGTGAATGTTCCTCTTGGGGAAAGCATCTGGGGATGTTTTTCATTTCTTCTTTATTAGAAGGAATTGTTGTCTTAGAGGGAACGTTGCCCTGATCCTGGGAGGTGCCCAACTCAGAAAGTATTATAGGAGTTCTCACCTGGGGTCCCCGATCTGGGGTGGTCCATGGAGCTTGCGTGAATGTGAGGGTACGCCTTGCCGGGGAGAGAGGACGAGTAGCCCTCATTGGATCCCCAACCCAACAGGTATTGAGAACCCTGAATGCTGACCCAGGGGCTGTCCCAGGTCTGGAAGTCAGCCCTGGACAGGTCCTTCCCTTTCCCTTTGACTCTGCCCCTTCCTATGTTGCGTGAGGCTGAACATGGTCCCTGTGATTTGTGGGATCTATAAGGAACCTGGAGCCCCAAAGGACATTCTCGGGGGCTCTAACTCTACCTAGAAACAAGATGAGGTTCTAACTGTTCTTAGAAATAAGACTTGTCCAGACTGCACATTGCAGCAGATGGCTTGTGTCTGTGACTGTGCCAGAAACTTCACCAAAGGGCCGCTTCCTGCCCTACCCCTCTCATGAGGGCACCCTCGCAGGACACCAACGTCCTAGCAAGGGGACCACGTCTAGACAGCTCAACATCAACCTGCCAGATACTCCCAGGGGTCTGCTTCCAGGAGATAACCGAGGGGCAGGGGCGCATTGTGGCCCCAGTGGCGTCTGAGACTCAGCCGGCATTCCACTCTTTCCAGCCATGCAGAAGTTGCTCACCCTGTGCCACCCTCATCCCTGAAGTGGGAAGGATCAGCCTGCCGTGTGAGGCTGCTGGAGAAGCAAGCACCCACAGAACAGTTGGCTAGGCTCAGAAATTGGACCTCAGAGAGGGTTCAGAAATTGGGAACTAAGAGCCTCCTGATTATTGTCCTTAGAGCCATGAGAGCTGGTTCCTGGCCCTTGGGTGCTTGGGGTCTCCCTAATCAGCCCTGGGTGCCTTCAGCACTGTCTGCTGGGCATCGGGATATTCCCCGTGTCTTCATTTTTGGCAAACTTGGTCAGGGGCACGGCAGCTGAATCCCAGCAGCGAGAACTCACTCATTAGCAAGTAGTTGCTGAGTGATTTTGTCTGCTGATGAGCAGGAAAGTCTTGATCCCTGTTCCGTTAGAGTGGGAGTCTAGAGTCATGACTTGTCCTAAACAGCCCGGCAAAGACCTGTGAGTACAGATCAGGAGATGCACTAGAGAAGGAACAAGACCCTGCTGGAGAATAACAGGGCCTCGTTAGGAATCGAGGGATGGCCTTTCTGGGAGTGCGCTTGTCAATTTGGGTCACGGCAGGCGGAAAGGAGCAGAGGAGGGGAAGATGATCCCCAGTAGGGGGGAACAGAATGTGCAAGTCCTCAACAAGGGAGAGCATGCTTATTCCAGGTATGGAGGAGGAGGAGTGGTTGGGACATGGCAGGTGGCAGGGCGAAGGCTGGTGGGGAGTCAAGGTGGGAAGGCTCAGGCCTTCGAGGCCGTGCCAGTGTGTGTGCTTTATTGCAGGTGCAAAGCAAAGTGCTGAAGGGACTTGATGTAGAGTGAGCAGGAATGCAGAATCTCTCAGCAAGATGTGAGGGTGAGAGTGGGAAGGAGCCTGTGGACTCCAGGTGGAGATGAGGGGATTTTGTCCTAATGAGTGGCATCCTGCTTCTAATTGGGATTCCATCTAAGCCACTCCAGAGCTTGAAATAGCTCTTTCTGAGTCCAGTTGAAAAGTGAGTCCCGTTGGTGGCAGTGTCCCTTCCTGTCCCTTGCTCCTGGCCTGGGTGGAAAGGGAGGACACACCTACTCACTCACCCCTGTTGCTAGATTATTAAGGATAGTTTTGAAGACCACTTTCCCACCATATTTGCCTCCATGGTATTTTTCCCCCTTCTTTCTAACAGCCAAATTAGTTTATTCTTAGCCTCTGCTATTGGGATTGGATGTCTTTCTTCCACTTTGTTCTGGAGTTTTATTGTCCCTGGAAGGCTAAATGGAAGGATTTTTTGGTCCCAGAAGAAGGCCCACCATTTGCCTGGACTTCACATACCAAGCATTTGATATACTGAAACTTTCATTGAATTTCTTTAGAAAAGTGTGGATGTGTCTTGCAAAAGGGAAACTCTACCTACTAGATAAAACACATTTACAAAAGAAAACCGGTTAATTTCTTTGGTCATGCCAATCCTTTTGAAGACTATTATGGAATGTGAGCCTGAAGTATAGGGTGACTCTGAAATCCAAGTCTCAGGGTGTGGTTCCTGAGTGGACAGCGTGGATGGGGAGTCACAGGGGAAGGGGCCGGTGCTGGAAGAGCAGTGCCAGGGGCCTGATGGGCACTGTGTGATGTGGGTGTCCACACAGGTGAACCGGTGCTCTCTGCAGAGGATGGGAGCGGAGAGAGAGAATCCTGTTTCTCTCTGTAAGATGAGTTCTGAGAGGAGCACCTAGGTCTGGTCAGAGCTGAGCATCCATCACTCATGTGGGTGTGTCCCAAAAGGCTCTAGAATGTTCTTGGAATCTCAGCTGTCACTGTGACCATGACCCAAGGACCAGGTGATCCCCTTCTCTTTGAAGGTGTAACTCTCTTCTTGAAGATAGACATGACCCACCCAGTCTGAGGTCAGGTGGGCCACCAGGTGGGATTCAGGGAGTGGAGAGAAGGCTCAGGTGGGGCAGGCACCACACACCTCTTCCTTAGATGGTGCTAGGACGGAAAGGGCCTTCTCTCCCCACACATGATTTGAGACTCAGTGTGGCCTGGTCACTCCTGGCCATCAGTAGGGTGACTGCCATCCTGCCCGGCCCCCTCCTGTTCAGCCCGTCTAGTTAGAGATGCTCTAAGATAGAGTGGATGAGTGGCAACAGAACCTGATAAAGCCTGGGACTCCAGTCTGCCTGTCTCAGAACTGAGAGTGTAGGGACCCATTTTATTTTTAAATATTTTATCGTATTTAATTTTTTAATTGAACTATAGCGGACACACAGTGTTACATTAGTTTCATTTTACAGCATAGCGATGAGACAATTGTACACATTACTCAGTGCCTACCACAATAAGTGTGTTCACCATCTGTCATCTTACAATGTTATTACAGTACTATTGACTTACTCCGTATGCTCTACTTGCCATCCCTGTGACTTACTCATTTCATAACTGGACATGCGTGCTTCTTACTCCACGTGACCTATTCTGCCCATCCCCTGTGCCTACCTCCCCTCTGGAATCCACCATTTTGTTCTCTGAGTATGGAGGTCTGTTTTGGTTTTTCTTTGTTCTTTTCTTTTGTTGTTTAGATTGCACATATATTTGAAATCATCTGGTGTTTGTCTTTGGCTTATTTCACTTATCTCTTTATCCTCTAGATCCATCCATGTCGTTTCAGTTGGCAGGATCTTATTTTTCATGGCTGAGTAATGTTCCATTGTACATTTCACAGCTTCTTTATCTAGTCGTCTATCAGCGGATACTTGGATTGTTTCCGTATATCTTGGCTATTGTAAATAATGCTGCAGTAAATAGAGGGGTGCAGAGATCTTTTCAAATTAGTGTTTTCATTTTCTTTGGGTGAACACACAGTGGTGGAATTACTAGATAGAACTATGGCATTTTATTTTATTTTATTTTATTTTGGAGTTAGAGGGCAATGTTTATCTTAGAAAGGGGAGTGACCACATATGAAAAATATCCTTTAACATTAGGTAGAAAAACTCACATAAAAATTATTCCCCAACTCCTAATCCCATGGTACTCAATATTATATATATCTCCAACTGACATAAGGCTGTGCCACTGCCCCATGGCTTGGAAGGAAGGAAGGAAGGAAGGAAGGAAGGAAGGAAGGAAGGAAGGAAGGAAGGAAGGCCTCCATAAGAGATAAACCCAGTCCTACATAACCATCATCTGTGTGTTCGAAGGAGTCCCAGGGCTCTGCCCCCTCAGTCAGACTGCTCCTTTTCCTTCATATGTAAGAAGCTGAAGGGCCCCAGCACTGGTTGGAGTAGTAGGGATAGGCCGAGGGGATGAAGGGCTCATTCTGCATGTGTAGAACTGGCTTCAGGCGTGGAAGAGTGTAAGTGGTGTAGCCAGGCTGGTTCTCATCCACTTTAAACTGGAACGCTCCATACACGTGGGACGACTTGAACTGGACACCCTATTTGCCACCGGGTGCTACTAGATGCCACTAAAAATACTTCTATTTTAAATTTTTGACACACGTCTGTACTGTGTTCCAGAGTGGCTGTACCAATTTACATTCCCACCAAGGGAGCCCAAGGGTTCCTTTCTACCCACATCCTCACCAACACCTGTTGTCTTTTTTCTTCATGATTTTAGCCATTCTGACTGGGGAGATGTCACTGTGGTTTTGATTGGCATTTCCCTGGTGATGAGTGAGGCTGAGCATCTGTGTGTGTCTGTGGGTCCTCTGGATGTCTTCTTTGGAATAGTATGTGTTGAGGTCTTCTGCCCAATTTTTGACGGGATTGTTTGTTTTTTTGGCATTGAGTTGTGTAAATTCTGTATATATTTCGGGTATCATTTGCAAATATCTTCTCCCATTCTGTAGGTTGTCGTTCATTTTGTTGATAGTTTCCTTTGCTGTGGAAGAGCTTTTTAGGGTGATGAAGTCCCAACAGTTTATTTTTGCTTTTTGTTTCCCTTGCCTGAGGAGACATATCCAGAAAAATATTCCTAAGGCTGATGTCCAAAAGATTACTGCCTGTGTTTTCCTGTAGCAGGTTTATGGTTTCAGGTTTCACATTTAGGTCTTTAATCCATTTTGAGTTTATTTTTGCGTACAGTGTAAGAAAGTCTTGAAACTCTCCCAAAACAATGATTGTGACCTCTTTTATTCAATTAAATGTATTCAGTGTTCTTAAATACCTACAAATATGAAGCTAGGTAAGTACGCTCCTTTTACAACTATAAAATGAAAACAGATTGTACAGATTACACAAATAAAGCACAAAAGTCACATTAACAAAGTTGTTAGTTACTAACACTTATTATGGACTTGAGGGCTGGCCAGTGTCTGTGCTCAGAAACATCATTACATCGAATCATCATGTCAGTCCTATGGGTTGTTCCTGTTTTCCAGATAAGGAAACTGAGGCACAAGCCTCCATCAGTTGCTAAGAGCACCCAGCTAGTGAATGGCAGAGCTAGGCTTTAATCCAAGGCTGCCTGACACGTAACCACGGGGCCATCACCAGCATCAGGACCCTCCACTTCCTTTCTGTGGCACTGACATTCGACTGAGATCAGCGATCATTCAATCCAACATGTAAAAAGTTAAATCTTTGTAGGTCAGTTTCTTACCGTGCACATTAAGCTTTTGACTTTAAGATAATGACCATCATTTAGATCAATGCTGCCTGCACTGTGGTTGCTTTTTTTTTTTTTAATGATTTATTTATTTACTTGAGAAAGAGCACAGAGCAGGAGGGGGAGTGGTAGAGGGAGAGAGAATCCAAAGCAGACTCCTCACTGAGTTTGGAGCCCAACGCAGGACTCGATCTCACGGTCCTGAGATCACAACCTGAGCCAAAACCAAGAGTCAGACACTCAGCCACTGAGCCACCCAAGGGCCCCTATCATTGCGTTTAATTCAGATAACCAAAATCCCATTAATTTAACAGACCTGTTTGATAATGCATGCGAACACGGTACTGACAAGTAGTTAAATCAAATCTTCATCATTGCCTCATTAACACCACATGGCTAATTTAAAGGGCAGGACCTTCTTATCACATTTTCGGGCAACAGAGAACAAGTGTGCTCAGTTCTGAAGCAATGCAGGACTCTGGGCTTAGACCACTGGGGATCCCGTGACCCTCACGGTGCAGGGGACATTATTCAGTCTCTGCTGCAGGTGTGGTCCCAAATCCGCCCAACACCATGCTGAACAGTGTGGCAGTGAGTACAACGCAGATGACCGTGTGCGGGAAGCTCCTAACACACACACACACACACACACACACACACACACACACACACGATTGCACAGGTTAAAAAAAAATCTTTTACCCTTGAGGCTGCCAGCAACTCCATTTGTAATATTTAGGGATTCGTAAACTCTGGTTTAAAGAAAAATGTGTTTTAAAGATGAGATTTCTTGCACAAAAGTTTTACATAAGACTTCTGTAATTATTTTAGAACACTATTTTAAAAAACTAAACAGGCACTCTCAAGCATCTCGTGACTTGATGAAATTTCCATGCTGCCCAGGTGTGCATTCTTGCTGTAAATGAACTTGGCGCCGTCCCGTGTCTGTCTTGGATTTATGCATGGGTCAGATGCGTCTTTGGGCATAAGAGACCTGTTCTGAGCACTTACTCCTTGCCGGGTCCTGAGCCAGTCAGGTTCTATCTACACAGAAGCTCAAGCTCAGGCCTCGTGGGCAGACAGCCCCCAAGTGTCTGTGAGCCCCACACTGTGGCTTCAGCTCCTTGGGTGGGGAAAGCCATGGCTTATGCAGCTAGAACCCCCTAGCCTGCTGTGTTCTAAGTGGGCAGCTCTGAAACCAGCACCATCAAAGTCCTGAAATTGGATTGTTTCTGCTGGAACACAGGGCAGAAGCACTTCAGAAGCACCTGACGGGTTGGTCCTCTCTCATCCTCACAGTGTACTGACTTGAGTCCTAGCCAAGTGAATAGGAGGCTGTAGGGGCCCTGGGAGCCTGAGAAAGCACACGGCCATGTCCCGCCCACTCCCGCAATCTGCTCCACTTGGAGCCCTCGTCCCTATCTCTACCAGCTTGGCCCACCGAGACCACTGGGCAAAGTGGACAGTGTCCACTCAGAATGCAGTTGAGGTTGCTGGGTGGGCGGGCATTACAGCTGCCCTCGTGCCTGACGTCCTGGGCTAACAGGCCCCGTTGCACCTGTCTGAGCACCTCTCCTTCTGGGGCTTTCCATTGACAGGGCCGACACTGTCAGGCAGGCTCGTTTCTCTCTAGCTTCTCACACCAGACTCACCACATCTTATCCCCAGCTGGAGCACCCATGTTGTAGAACGTGCTCTCATTTCCCTCAGTCCTGCTGATGTAGGGCTTTCTACCCTGTTCTTTCTAAGCCCGTCCCTCTCCCATTGCTCCTGTGACTGCACATCTCTCCCTTGGATTTGAAGGTCTGCTGCCTTGGGTTGCCCTGCCTTCTGAGCTTGCCTTCCAGAGATGTTAGTGTGAGCACATGCGCACGGGCTCCTCGGGAGCAGACACTCTTCTACTCGGTGTGGTTCGTCGGAAATGAACAAGGCCCTCTGTAGTCCGGTCCACACTCCGTCCCCTGCCTCCCTCTCACGTCCTTGCTGGGAACGGCCTCACGCCCACCCCTGTTCTGGCCCCCTCCGGCCGGCTTTTCCTATCACGGCTCACGGGTCACTTGCCGAACCCAGCCTAGATCCAGAGTCCTTTCCAATCCTTGAGTGGCACAGCCTGTCCTTCACTCTTTCTGTATTTACCTGTTCTATCGCCTGGTGATATCAGTCTGCCCTTGGAGTCTGTGAGCTTGTGGAGGGCGACTTAGGTCTGGGGTCGTTGTTCCGGGAATTCTGGGACTCGATGGGGCCGACCATGTTTGTTTAGTGGATGGCCGTCTTCTCAGACACACTTGGCACTGGCTCACGGGACAAGTTTGGTCGTTTTTTTGTTTTTTGTTTTGTTTTGTTTTGTTTTTTTATTAGACTTTATTTCTGTATGAGAGAGAGAGAGAGAGAGAGAGAGAGAGAGAGAGAGAGCGCATGAGCAGAGGGAGAGGGAGGAG
Organism: Spilogale gracilis; assembly: GCA_004023965.1. Taxonomy (NCBI): domain Eukaryota; kingdom Metazoa; phylum Chordata; class Mammalia; order Carnivora; family Mephitidae; genus Spilogale; species Spilogale gracilis. The sequence continues at coordinate 24,831 of PITA01011230.1, read as the reverse complement.
CAGGCTCCCCTCTGAGCAGGGAGCCCGGTACAGGGCTCAATTCCAGGACCCTGAGATCCTGCCGTGAGCAGAAAGCAGATGTTTCACCAACTGGGCCCCCCAGATGTCCCTGTGGGACAAGTTAAGTGAGTGTGCAAAAATAATGTTCCATGGCATCCTTAGGAAAATCCTGTTAGAAGTGTTACGCCCTCCTATGAAGCTTCCTCCCGCCCAGCACTGCGCCCGGGAATCCCCAGGAGCATGACAGATGCAGTCTTGTTCGGGAGGTCGGGCGGAGGCTGCCTGGGACTCTCCTACCCGCCTCCAGGCTGCTCCCTCCCCGGGGATGAGGCGGAGGCCTTGTCCAGCTGCCCACAGGGGAGACCGGGCTGACACGGTCAGCCGAGTGACCCTGAGAACCAAGGCAGCTGCTTTCTACTGTCAGAATCTTTTAGGAGGAAGCAAACTTCCTGCTTCAGAAGAATCTTGGCCGAGAGTGGCAACTCCCTCCTGCCCATGGTGAAAACAGACCTAGTTAGCCAGAGCTTTTGCTTCACGTGGGATCCTAACCGGGAGGAGTGGGGTGTGCCGGGTTTCTCTGAAATCCCCTTTAGGCCCATGCCGTTTGCCCTGCTTGCTGCCAGGGCAGCTGGATGGTAAGGGGGCATCCGTCCCGCGGCCTTGTCGGTGGGTGAGCTGGCATCCGCATGACCATTGACTTCAGTGTCTGCTGGTCATGGTCGCTGGGAAAGTGTTTGAGGCATGAAAAACAAAACAAAACAACAAACCCTAAAGCAGAGAGCCCTTTGGACTCTGCTCCAGGGAAGAGAGAGTAGAGAGCTGTGGGGATTTTCCCTTTGCAGGCTGCAGGCCCTGCCTTCCCCGGGCTCCCCAGCCTGGCCAGGCGCCCGTGGAGTTCGGTCTGAATGCAGCCGCCTGGACTCTGGCCCTGGAATTTGCACCCACTGGGGCCAGGCGGAGCCCGACGAGCCGCGCCCCGCGTCCTGGATGGCCTTGCGCCGAGGGAGTGCATCTCAGCGCCTGTTGCTTGTGGACAGGCTCTGGGAAGAAAACGGCAGCTGGCGGCGTCCCAGCTGATGTGTGGAGAAAGAAGGGCCCTGAAATTCAGACCTGGGCTGGTGGGAAGCCAGAACCGTCCGGGATTCCGATTGATGACCTTTGAAATGCCAGAGATCTTGTTGTACATATTCTGTTGTTTTATAGTTTCTGCTGGGGCACACCCAGTCTTGTACCTGGAGGGAGCGTGGAGTGGAGGGGCGGGGCAGTGCTGCTTGCTCCGTGACTCAGGCCCTAAGGTACGTGGGACCAGCCCTGCTTATCCTTGACAGTGTGGAGAAGGAAGGCAGGGTCGCCAGCTGGGTCACCTGCCCGGGTGTGCCCAGGAGGGGCCCTGCCCTTTTCACTGCCCACATGCTCCATAGCGTTGGGTAGGCCCCAACTCCACGGCACCCGCATGGACTTTCCAGAAGGGAGCCACCGGCGTGGCAGTGCGATGACCTTTGAGGACTGAGTGAAGGTGATTGGATCCATGGGAACAGCAGCAGCCCTTCCCAGGTGGAGGAGGCCGGTGGTGCCGTGACCGGGTTATACGGAGACAGTGCTCACTTTCAGAGGAGCTCGGGGTGTCTGTCCTCCTGGGCGGCTTCTGCTCTCAAACTGACACAGTTACGTCCTCGAAAAGACAAGCCCAAATCCAGGTACTGTGGGTGCTCCTTGGGCGGAGGAGGGTTCCAGAGGGGGGCAGAAGAGACCCCCTCACTGTCCCCTTATGCATAGTGAGGCTTAACCCAACAACCTGCATCCATCCGCTGGACCTGCTCCCAAGGTCCCCTCCCCTGGGGGGTCCAGCCTCACCCACCCCCTTTGATCTAAGGGGCCCTCAGCCTCCCTCCACCCTTGGCAGGTGGTACATCCTCCTTCTCTTCCCCCAGCATGCTCAGCAAAAGAAACTCCTTCCTTGCTGGGGACCTACGGGTGGGGGCTGAGGGGTCCCTAGGAAGGAACCCAGTGACGGACAGAAGACAGTCCCAACAGTAAGACTGCCTTACATGCCAGAACTGATAGGACTTCCCAGATGAACATCTGATTTTATTAAGATGAAATTATTGTGATTCAATTGTGATAAAATACACATAATATGACACTGACCATGCCATTTCTCAACGCGTTCCGTACATTTGCGTTGTTGTGAGACCAGTCATCCGAACTCTTCATCTGGCAAAACTGAAACTCTGGTCAACAAAAATGGTGTTGAACTCATTTCCCAAAACCTTTGCGTCCAGCCCGCCCCCACCCAGCCCCTGGCACCCTCCATTCCCCGGTTGGTCTCTCTGAGTCTGACGGCTGTAGGAACCTCAAGTAAGGGGAATCACACAGTATTTGTCTTTTTGCCTCTGGCTTATTCATATGGTATAATGTCTCAGAGGTTCCTCTGTGTTGTAGCATGCTTCATTATTTGCTTTCTTCTTAAGACTGGAGAATATTCCAGAATGTGTGCTTCCACGTTTTTTGCTCATTCATCAGAGCGATGGGTGCTTGGGTCGCTTCCACCCTCGACTATGTGAATTACGCTGCCATGAATCTGGGGAGATCTTTTCAAGTCTCTGCTTTTGTTCTTTTGGGTATAAATAGACATACATCATTTTATTGTGTTTGGCTTTGTTGGACTGAATGGATACTGCCTTTTTTTATCACTGGTGTGTGTCAACCCTGCATCGAGAAGGTCTATTGGCGCCATTTTTTTCAACAGCATCTGCCCACTTTGTGTCTCTTTGACACATCTTGGTGATTCTCAGAGTATTTTAAAATTTCTCATTCTTATTGTATCTGTCCATGTGATCTATATCAGCGATCTTTGAGGTTGCTATTGTAGTTGTTTTGGGGTGCCACAGCCCATGCCCACCGAAGGCAGTGAACTTCATTGATAAACATTGTGTGTATTCTTTTTTTTTAAAATAAGATTTTATTTGTTTATTTGACAGAGAGAAACACAGCCAGAGAGGGAACACAAGCAGGGGGAGTGAGAGAGGGAGAAGCAGGCCTCCCGCCGAGCAGGGAGCCCGATGTGGGGCTTGATCCCGGGTCTCCAGGATCATGACCTGAGCCGAAGGCAGTCGCTTAACCAACTGAGCCACCCAGGTGCCCCAACATTGTGTGTATTCTGACTGCTTCACAGACCACTGTTCCCCATCTCTCTCCCTCTCCTCGGGCGTCCCTATTCCCTGAGACAAAACAGTATTGAAACGAGGCCAGTTAATAACCCTACAATGGCCTCTACGTGATCAAGTGAAACAAGAACCCCACGTCTCTCAGTTTTCATCAAAAGCTAGAAATAATTAAGCTCAGTGAGGAAGGCATGTTGAAAGCCAAGATAGGCTGAAAGCAAAATCTCTTGTGACAACCGGTGAGCCAAGTTTTGAGCGCAGAGGAAATCTTGTAGGAAATTCGAAGCCCTCTTCCAGCAAACACATAAATGATAAGAAAGCAAAACAGCCTTATTGCTGATGTGGAGGAAGTTTTAAAGGTCTGGACAGAAGATCAAAGCAGCTGCAGCATTCCCTTAAGCCAAGCCCGGTCCAGAGCAAGGCCCTGAGTCTTCAGTTGTAGGAAGGCTGAGAGGTGAGGAAGCTGCAGACGCAAAGTCTGAGGTTAGCAGAGGCAGGTTCATGAGGTTCAAGGAAAGAAGCGTCCCACGGGGGAGCAGCGGGGCTGATGGAGAAGCTGCACTGAGTCGACAGAAGGTCTGGCTGAGGGAATTCACGAAGGTGGCTACACCCAGCAACGGACGTTCAGTGCAGATGAAATAGCCTTGTATTGGAAGCGGATGCCAGCGAAGCCATTAGGAACATCCATGATTCGTGGGAAGAGATAAAAAATCAGCAGGAGCGGGAGTTTGGAGGAAGCTGACTCCAGCCATCAAGGATGACAGTGAAAGGTTTAAGCATTGATTGGAGGAAATCACTGCAGATGTGGTAGAAGAAACAAGAGAGCCAGAAGGAGACGTGGAGCCTGAAGATGGGACTGATTTTGCTGCATCTCGTGACCAGACTTCAGGGGAGAGGGTCGCTTCTTAGGGACGTGCAAAGACAGTGGTATTGTGAGATGGAACCTGCTCCTGGTGGAGATGCCCTGAAGACTGTTGAGGTGACAAGGTTTTAGAATATTCTAGGTATAGATAAAGCAGCAGTGGCGGGGTTTGAGAGGATAGGCTCCGATTTTGAAAGAAGTTCTGTGGGTAACAGAGATCAGAACAGCATCCCATGCTACAGAGAAAGCATTCGTGAAAGCAAGAGCAATCGATGTTCGCTGTTGTCCTATTTTAAGAAATGGCCACGGCCACGCCATCCTTCGGCCACCACCACCCTTACCAGTCAGCAGCCCTCAGCATCGAGGCTGACCCTCCACCTGCAGAAAGACGACTTCCTGACAGCTCAGATGATGGCTAGCATTGTTTAGCAATAAAGTATTTTTATTTTTTTTTAAAGATTTGCTTTATTTATTTAGAGAGAGAATGAGAGTACACAAGCATTGGAGGAGCAGAGGGAGAGGGAAGAGGGAGAGAGAGTCTCAAGCAGACTCTTTGCTGAGCGTGGAGCCTGACATGGGGCTCAGTCTCACAACCCTGAGGTCACGACTTGAGCCGAAATCAAGAGTCGGATGCTTAACCAACTGAGCCAGCCAGGTTCCCCTAATAAAGTATTTTTATTTTATTTTATTTATTTGACAGAGAGAAACACAGCTAGAGAGGGAACACAAGCAGGGGGAGTGAGAGAGGGAGAAGCAGGCATCCCGCCGAGCAGGGAGCCCGATGTGGGGCTTGATCCCGGGTCTCCAGGATCATGACCTGAGCCGAAGGCAGTCGCTTAACCAACTGAGCCACCCAGGCGCCCCATCCCCTAATAAAGTATTTTTTAAGTTAAGGTGTGCACATTGCACTTTTAGGCATAATGCTGTTGCACACCTAAACACTGCACTATAGTTACTTTTATATGCACTGGAAACCAAAAAATATATCTATATATCATTTGATTGGTACTGTTGTGATCGCTACTGTTTTGTGGTGCTCTGGAACCAAACCCGCACTATCGCCAAGATAGTCCCAAACCCAAAAGAGAAGTTAGGGGGGATTTGTTCTTATTTTTTTGAGAAATCTCCATACTGTTTTCTGTAGTGGATACACCCCTTTGTGTTCCCACCAGCAGAGTACCAGGGTCCCAATTTCTCCACATCCTTGCCAACATTTCTTATTTTCTTCTTTTTTTTTTTTAATTGGATAGTGGCCATCCTGATCCCAATTATAATATAAAAGCGGTGGCTTGGGTCTCATATTTTTCCATGATTTAGTGTATTAGAATTGGAAGTGTCCTACGGCCTCGTCCCCTATGTCCCCAAAGGAACTGAGATCCAGAAAGAAGAGACCTACACGTAGTGCCTCAGATCCTCATGGCTTAGCTGGGATGTGCAGGATGACGTCCGAGATTGAGAGCCACCAGCCAGCCGGGACTAAGAGAAGGCCAAGGTCAGGCCGAGTGGTGACCACTGGGCCTCGGCTCCCCCCTCCCCCTCTCCTCGTTGCACACACAGGATCTTGCTTGTGGACTTCTTGGTGGTTAGCATTGCAGCTAAGTGTGGTTCCGAGTGGGGACCCCCACAGCATTCAGAGACTCGGTGTCCTCGGTCAATACAGGGGCTCCTCTTCCCTGCCCACATTGGCCTCTGCTTGGAAATGTCCCTATCATCTCAGTCCTGGGCCCTCGAAAGCCATCTGGTCATTACCTCCCAGAAAGTGTCCTCTGTTGGGCTGCTGCCATCACCGCCCCCCCCCCTGCGCCTTCCAGCACTTTCTCCCACACCGGTCCTCACAGGTGATCCACGATTCCCATCAGCTCCTTGGCCTGCTTGCCAGCCGGACCCTCTTTCCTGCGTTGGCCTCTCCCTTGAACAAAACAGACACGAAACCACCTTCTGCCTCCCTCCCTTTTCTCAGCAAACTCGAAAAAAGGTAATCCCCAAATATTTGTGGGATGCTATTATTCGGAACCACCTGCTCCCAAGTTCCCCAACCCGTGGAATGAGAGCAGTAGATCCTCTCCCTTAGATTGCAAGGATTCAAATGAGGAGTAGCTTGGAGAAGCCACAGGACTTGGGTGCCCTGTGTAGCGTAGCTCCTAATGCCGCCTCCCCTAGGATGGGCATTGCCACTTGTTTTTCTCTTCCCCTCAAACTACTTTTCCCCAGCTAGGACTTTTCTTTTTCCCTCCCTCCCTTCCTCGCCATCTCTCACATTTCCAGATTCTGGCCATTCCCCAGACTGCTCGAGGCCACTGATGCAGATTTCGGCAGGATCGTTCTTGCCTTGAGATTTTCTAAGTCTGCTCTGTGCTTGGAGGCTGAGAACCCATATGGTTTTCACCTTCCCCAGCGTTGTCATCAGTGGGTTTTTGTAAATACCTGTAGGGATGTAGGGCAGCACAGTCAATGCTGAGAATATAAACTGTCTTAATAATGCATCTGCTGTTGGGGTGCCTGGGGGGCTCAGTCAGTCAAGCATGTGCCTTCAGCTCAGGTCATGATCTCAGGGTCCTGGGTTCGAGCCCTGCGTCAGGCTCCCTGTTCAGTGGGGAGTCTGCTTCTCCCTCTCCCTCTGGCCCCTTCCCTGCTTCAGCTCTCTCTATTTACGAATAAATAAATAAAATCTTTTAAAAAATCAGAACATCTCCTGCCTTCCAGAGATGTTAGGTGAAGTTGAAGACATGAGGCACCAGGATCGCCACACGGGGAGGTGGACAGGAGCGGGGGCAGGGGTGTGTGTCCAGTGTCTTGGGCTGGCGTGGAGCGTCTTTCTCCCCCACCGCTTGTGAAGTGGGGCCTTCACTCCATCCACACCCCAGGCACCATTTTTGATGTGGACGGAAGTGTCTCACACACACTCCTCAAAATTATTCGATGAAAAATAAAAACACAAAGTCACAAATTTATCAACACGTATTTATAATCTGTCAGTGGCTTTCATCAGGTGATACAGAAATTGGAGCGAAAACCCTGTGCCGTTTTGCTGTTAAGGAGGCTCTGTTCTAGAAAAATGTGGTCTGATAGCGTGACCAGCTCTTGGGTAACAGGTTCGACTGGTCTGTGCTGGGAGTTGGGCGCTGGGTAAGCTCCCCACAAGTGCAGCCAAGAGGGGTGGTAAGCTTCCCACAGGCTTCCTCAGTGCAGCCAGGAGAGGACCACGGGTCTCAGCCTCGTGTCCTTAGGCCCAGAGCATCTAGAGGCTTCTCAGAAGATGTGCTTTTGAGCTGTGGTTTCAAGAGAGCAAAGCAGACAGCGCAGGGTGTATGATGGGGCAGAGACAGGAGGGTGTGCCTGTGGGTTTTCCAGAAACAGGGAATGTTAGACCCATTGCCAGGCGAGTGGAGGAAGAGCAGGGATGGGTTCAGGATGGGAGGTCAGGGAGAGCCATGACTTTCAGGCTGTGCCATTGTTTGGGTGTTAGCCACAGCCCTACAGGGGACAGGTGTGTGATGGCATTGAGTCACAGAGTCCAAAGGGAAGCACACACCCAGTTTTTGCTGTGAAGGAATTCAGGGCCTTACTGGAGCCAGAAATTCATGTTGTTGTGTGAAATGTTCCAGTTTTTTAACTGCTGGCTAGCTTCATTGTGCATGCACAGGAAGACCTGCACACATACACACATGCAGACATGCACACGTGAACACACACAGACACGCACACACATGCATGCAGGCATGCACACACATACAGATATGCATGCACACACATGCAGACATGCACACACGTGAACACACACAGACATGCACGCACATACACACATGCACAAAGGCATGCATATGCATGCACACATGCGTGCACATGCATGCAGGCATGCAGACATGCACACATGTGAACACACGCAGACATGCACGCACATACACACATGCATGCAGGCATGCACATGCATGCAGAAATGCACACACATGAATACACACAGACATGCACACACATACACACATGCACAAAGGCATGCATATGCATGCACACATGCACGTCCACACGCATGCACACACACAGGCATGCACACCTAACACTGTGCTAGACAGAAAGCTTCCCTGAGTGTCCCAGCAGCCTGCAGGGCTATAGTTCCTACATGGGGGTGGGATCAAGGTACACTGTGTGGAGTCAGGTGTGAGAAGACACATGGTCGCCGTGGTGAGTGCTCATCTTCTGCGTGTGGAGTGAAGGAATCCCAGGCGACAACAGGATCCACTGGTGGAGACTAGACAGTAGGAGGACGCTGCCTGTGAGCCGATGTCAGTGAGGAGAGTTGGGCTGGGAGCTGGACAGATTTGTTCATGTGCAGAACGTTCGGGGGACTGGTCATTTCTTCTTCCTCTGTCCCCACTTCTGCTCCCGTGGTGGTGCTGGCCCAAAGAATAAATGTGTCAGGACCTGCTTCCTGTTTGACTCAGAGGGAGTTCAAGTCAGTTTTATTAGTATCCAGAAAGAAACAGAGAACTCCCCGGGCAAATGTATTCATTTCCCCAAAAAGATAAACACTTTTTTTTTCCCCTATGGAAAGCACCTTTGAGAGGTAACATGAATAGCAAGTGGGCTTCTGGGAGCCTGAGCCTCTAGCCCTAGAGCCAAGAGTGGTGAGTGAAGGACTCTGTGACCTTCTTCTCTGTGCCTCGACTTCCCCATCTGTTCTTCGTAACGCGCTGGAGAACACGGCGCTTAAAATTGTTTGGGCTTATTGCTAGCTCTGCCACTTTCTAGTCTCACCCAGATGTGCCCACACTCCTTCCCTATAAAGGACGAATAATGGTAGTATCTCCTCAGAGTGTCATCAGGAGGGCAGATGAATTAATAATATACCGACCTTCCCCCACACGCTATATGCCGACTACCCCATTTTCATTGCTGTAAGTTAAAAAGGAAGAAAGTATGTAAGGGATATGAATAAGGCACAAATAATAACAATTATGATACAGATGTAAGGTTTTTACTAAGAAAAGGAGGGAACCCATTCTACTTATCACAGTAGAGGAGGAGACTGGAATATCACTCTGATCCAAATCAGGTGACATGAATGGCAGGAACTTGTGGCCTGCTATTTCCCCCGCAATTTGAAGTGACCTCTTTTGTTTTACAAGTAATGCATATATAGGTGATATGGTAGAAAAATTAGGGAATGCATTAGAAGGGAAAATATCAAAATGTCATATGACACATAACCCAGAGATTCTTTAGGGTGTCTTTCTAGAATGTTTATGACCTATTACTACAATGCCTAATTCTGTTAAAAATGGAATTTTCTAAAATAGTATTTGCTTTCTAAAAAAAAACCCCACAACCCTGAATCAAGTATTTTGGTATATCAAATTCTATAGTTTTAAAGTATATTTAAGTGGTACCGGTACACTGTGTTAAAGTACAATGGTTCATTGCCATTATGTCTCTTGGACTTGCGGTTCGGTTATTTTATGTTTGTTTGCCATTGTAAATTATGTTGTACTGCACATCTTTGAACTTCCCACGGGGCAATAATTGATTGTTTCTTTGGGACCACTTTCTGGAAATGGAATTACCGTGCCTGATACTTTGGGCCAGAGTGCCCCCAAGAAGATTGCTGTGTGGGAGAATTTAAGCTCTTTACCTCTTTGCGGCAGGAGGTAGGAGGGCAAGGTGGGCAGGAGCGGCCCCTGGGAGTCAGGCACGTCTGCCCTCCATCACTGTCCCGACACCAATAACCATGGGCCTTCAGGGGAGCTAAGAATCTCGTAGACATGCAATTTTCTCAGCTGCCGAATAGTTTGAGCATTGAATGAGGTGAACTTCCTACGGTTATTATTAGCAGAGGCTCTGGTGCGGAGTAAACACTAGCTATCATAAAATACCTAGGGTCTCTGTAAATAAGGCCCTTATGTACACATGAACGTCTCTCTATGTGTGTATACACACGCATGTACACAGAGAGCTACCTGTGTATAAGGTAAGATGCATACATCAAGTAAGGTCCTTCACCTTCCCAAATAATCTGGAGGAGACAAGAATTTCTCCAAATGTTCATGTTGCTCAGACTGGGTGACTGGTTGTCATGGGTTTACAAATCTCCTACAAAGAGAGCTGAGAATTCAAAGCACAGCCTGGAATAAGGTGACGATACTATCCCTCGTGTCCCTTGCTGCCCAGCCGCCCCCTGCATGCACGTGGCCTATGGGTGGGCATTGGTCAGATGGGCTTTCCGGCTAATTTAGTGCAGCCTGATGCTGTCCTTGCATAACCCCAACATCATGGGTCTATGGATTCCAGGTCCTCAGCTGATCATGGTCATGGATCCAGAGCTGGGGCAGGGGTCCAAGCTGAGTGAGGCAGACCACTGGGGGAGTCCACGTTAACTTGGTGTTTTTACCCACTTGGTGGCTCAGAAAGGGCTGGTCCAAGCAAACTGTGCTAACACCAGCCCACTCCTCCGTCTGCACAAATTATGACCATGCCACTCCTGGGGGCGAATCCACTTTGTGACTGATTCTTTCTTTTCAGGGCTGCTTCTCCTGTTTTTTTTGTTTTTTTTTTATTTGTCCCCTTTCTGTTAGTGTTGAAGAGTGTGCCAATGTATCAGTTTTAAAAAGGATTATATATGTCAGAGGGCTGTCCTGAGGAGGGAGAGATACTGATAAGAATGGTTTGTTGTGAGGGAAAGTCCTGGAATGCTGCTGGATGCCCACGGGGTGATGGTGTTAGGTCATGGTTGGAAGCTGTTGTCTCATTCAGTCCTTCTGTACTGTTGAAGGAGGAAGATGAAGGCTCGTGCCCCGTCTCCTCCCATAAAGCCCGCCACACCAAATGAGCACAGGGGACAGAAGCCTCCCCGGGACGTGTCCCCCGGCCCTCCGCGGAACCTGCTGCACATGAAGGAGAACTTGAGGAACAGCACGGTGGCGGTCACCGTGATTCTGCCCAGCGGGCTGGAGAAGAAGAGCGTGGTCAATGGCAGGTAAGGGTCCGGGCTCCTCGGGGAGAGTCACTGCCATCCGGTCTCGGGTCCAAGGAGAACTGAAAAGCGGATTGTGCTGGCTTGTGCTTTCTCCCTAGTCAGGTTGGACCCGAGGCCCTGTGGGGTACAGAGCTGGGTCTAGGTGACAATCCAGAGTGACTCACCAGGATGACCATTGGCTAAGCAGCCCCTCCTTGACTCACCACCATCCTAAGGGAGCAAGGGTTGAACTGCTCAGTCTTGGTAGAGGGTGAGCTCAGAGGAGGAGTAGGGGTCGCAGGCCCCTATGCATCTCCAAGTAGGTGTGAGCCCCCAGAGTCCACACCAGCATCCCTGGCACTGAAGTGATGCAGCCGGGGCAACCTCCTGAGTTGAGCGTTCCCCTGCCCACCGTAGATGCAGTCAGCAATCAGTTTTCCAAATGCACCTACCGTAGCACATCTACACTGATGGCTAAACCCCAGCCCGACCAGCCTCCAGTCCTGAGATGCCCACCGGATTCTCAGATGTGACCCACCTGGGAATGTGCCTGAGGTCAAGGTCATATACCCCTTCCTCTATCCACGTTAGTCACATCGGACGCATTGGCAAAGCCTCCTGCAATCATAGTATTGAGTACTTTATTGCCAATAGAATTTCTGATTTATTTTTTTTAAGAAATGTCATCATGTTTTTGCTTGATTTTGTGCTATGGCTGTTGTCCTGATACCTCGGTCTATGAGGACACAGTTTCAGAGTCACAGGAAGCCAAGAAATAAATCTCGGTATTTACACAATTTTTATAATAGAGTATGATGGAGTGACCAACTATGGAAACTTTCCAGCATAAAAATATAGTGTGTCTAATTCTGAGGCAGGAGTGAATGGAAGTCACATTTCTCGGAAAACGAGAATAAGAGATGATCTGATATACTTCACTCTTAAAAAGCAGTTTGCTGCAATATTTTTTTTAAATGGGTAATGGTGGAAATCACATCACTGTGAGTGTTTTTATTCTGGTGCTTGCTGAAGAGAGCAATGGAACACTTTTATTTTAAAATATCAGGATGTGGATTGTCCCTAGAATGTTATGGTGTGCAGCTGTTTCAACTTTGTCATGAAGTTTCTAGGTGGCAACTTAATGTGCAAGGGGGTATGTGTGTCTTACAGATCATTCCACGGGCTACGCAGGCACACGGAGGTGGCTTGCTGCCAGCCTCGGGCCATAGCTGGGGGCTGTTGAGTATTGGGGTGCCGCGTCCCTTCCCGCGCCATGTGATGCCAGCCCGTTTCCCAGGGTGGAACCACCCGCCAGCCCAGTGTGGGGCCTGCCCTCCAGGGGGCCCCCCTGTCGCCGGGGTCCCAGCCGCGGGGCTCCCATGGAAGCAGCTGAGGTTGGTCGAGGCATGATCCACAGGGGAGACCCCCCCGCCCCCGCCTGCAGCCTCATGCCCCTCCGAAGCCAGTGGCTCCGTGGGAGTTTGTACAGGCAGGGCTTCCAAGGTCTGTGAGGTGCACGTGGCCAGAGTTTCTGGTCTCTGTGTCTCACAGAGCGGTCCTTGGGGGTCCTTGTTCTAAGGATGCTTTTCCCACCGAACTTTACCTTCAGAAGCACGTCGTGTTTCTGTAGGCTGACAGACTAAGAGGTGTGTGAAGTTTGATCGGTGAATCATAGTCACCATTCCTATATTTTCATCCCAACTTTTAAAAAAGATTTTATTCATTTGAGAGAGAGTGCATACGCATAAGGGAGGGGAGGGGCAGAGGCCGAGGGAGAAGCAGACTCCCCGCTGAGCAGGGCACCTGTTGCAGGGCTCCATCCCAGGACCCTGAGATCATGACCTGAGCCCAAGGCAGAGGCTTCACCGACTGAGCCCCCCAGGTGCCCCCAACCCAGTTTTTAGTTACACTGAAAAATACTTTTACTGAATGAAGTACGGTTAACATGTAAAAACAGTACGTGTTGACTGTGTCCTACTCGATGGGTCCTAGCTCAGTGCACGCGCATGAAATGACTGTCACTCTCCAACGAGTTACATATTTTGTAGGGAAATGGCCTCGTGGATCCCGTATCAATACGCTCATACCTGGGCCCAGTTCCCCGAATGCATGCAGAGGGACAGAATGACTGCCTGACAAGTACGGCAGTTTCCTCGGAAACCATTTCCAAATGCAACGCTTTCTTAAATCGTATCTTTTTAATGTTTTTTTTTAAAGGAGAAGCTACCACTTTATAGTATGGCCATGTAGCAATGAGAAAACCTGCGGCCTTAAAGATCCAGCACTGAAACACTTTCCTCTTCTCCAGCAGTAAATCCTAGTTCCTCCTCCCAGGTTCCCCGCAGGATTAACTGAGCCCGAGCCACAGCCCCTGCGCTGCCTTCACTGGGGCTTTGGCATCGTGGCGGCTGCTGAATCCGCCTACGGATCTCGTTTTATATGTCATACTCTTTAATAATACCAGAATGGGCTGAAGTCCAGTTCCCAACCCTTGCTTAAAATAGATCTGCTAATTGCTAATCAATGTGGTTTCTGCCTTCTGTTTTATTAGAGAACATGCCCAGCTTTTTACGGGAGGAGCATACAGTTGATCATTTATAATCAGCCGCTTACCCATGCATTTTTCTGATATAAAAGATTCTCCGAGAGCAAACACTAGTAATCACAGTCTGGTGATTGCATTAGGCATATGACTGATCTTTTTTTTCTTTTTTAAAGACTTCTTTGGTATTTGGAAACTTTACAAGTCCCAGTTTTTTGTTTTTTTTTAAGATTTTATTTATTTGACAGAGAGAAACACAGCCAGAGAGGGAACACAAGCAGGGGGAGTAAGAGAGGGAGAAGCAGGCTTCCTGCCGAGCAGGGAGCCCAATGTGGGACTCGATCTCGGGTCTCCGGGATCATGACCTGAGCCGAAGGCAGTCGCTTAACCAACTGAACCACCCAGGTGCCCCGTCCCACTCTTTTTTTTTTACACAGATTGGAACATGGGAATCTATGTTTGGGGCCATTGTTTTTTTTTTTTTTTCTTTTTTAAGATTTATTTACCTTAGAGAAAGCAAGGGGGAGGTGCAGAGGGAGAGAGAGAAACTCAAGCAGACTCCCCACTGAGTACAGAGCTCAAGGCCGAGTTCAAGCTCACCACCCTGAGATCACAACCTGAGCCAAAATCGTGAGTCCCATTGAGCCACCCAAGGTGCCCCCATATTCTGGGCCATTCTTTCTTTTTTTTTTTTTTTAAGATTTTATTTATTTATTTGACATAGAGAAACACAACTAGAGAGAGAACAGAAGCAGGGGGAGTGAGAGAGGGAGAAGCAGGCTTCCTACCAAGCGGGGAGCCCAATGCGGGGCTCGATCCCAGGAGTCTGGGATCATGACCTGAGCCGAAGGCAAACGCTTAACGACTGAGCCACCCAGGTGCCCCATTCTGGGCCATTGTGAAGGAAGATGCTCTGGCATATGATTAGGAATGGTGTTACCAGTCCCCCATAGGGATGGTGGAGGAGGTCACCAGCTCCATCACCTCAGTTGGGGTATACTTAAAGAGAAGATCTTTGAAAAGACAATGCCCTTGGACAAAAGAGAGCTTCATAAATGTGTCAGCCCCTAGAGTGTCGAGACTGTGTCTTTTGAGGTGATAAGGAAGTCAGATCCAAGTTGGTACAGATACCTCAGGGGCCAGGGGCAAGAAAAGGCCAACATTTCCTTTGCAGGATACAGGCAGTCCCCCTCGGTATCCATTCCTATGATTCTTCACAATAAACACACTGGCAGCTGTGCAGGAATTTTTAGGTTCTGGTGCTCATAAAAGAGCTCAGGCTCTCCTAACATGGATGTTGGGGCTGCACATTCCTTCTGGAGAGAGCTCACCTGCTCCAGGGTGGAGGGGAGGGAGGCTGTGAGCTCTGGGCAGCTCTGGGGTGTCCTTCCTCCGCCCTCCCCGTCGAGGTGTGGGTGAAGCCTCTTGCTCATCGAGGCTTCTGGAGCTGAAGGGAGCCTGGGCTTCTCTGGCGCAGCAAGTTAGGGAGGTGATGTTAAACGAGACAGTTTTGGTGGTGGGGAAAGACACTGGCTGACAGGTTGCTTTGGTTTAGTTGGATTTACATTTTTGTTTAAAGACTATCTTTTTTTAGAAGACTTCATTTTTTTTCAGAGCATTCTTAGTTTCCTAGCAAAAATAAGAGGGAAGTAGAGATTTCCCGCATCCCTTCCACACCCACCCACGATCTCCCCCATTATCAAGGGTGGGGTGCCCATTACGATCGGTGAACCCACACAGACATACCCCCAGAGCCCGTTGGTGACATCAGCATCCATTCTTAGTGTTGTATGTGCTGCCGGTTTGGACACACGTATGAGGATATGTGTCTGCTGCACGGTAGTTCCTCTCAGAGGACATTCCCAGGACACACAGTGGTCCTATAGCTAGAGGTGGGTCTCATTGGACCACTCTTCCCATCAGCCCGGGAAACATGTTTGATCATCCAGGTCTTAGCGCATTGCCTCTGGTGACCACCTCCCTGGAGTGGTTCTGCCCTATGAAGGCTTCCATTGCTTGCCTGTTTGGGCGAAACCCGAGAACAAAGACAGTAATAGAATGTCTGTCACATGCAGACTGTGGTCATCAGACTCTGGGGACTACGGGGTTTTCTTCCTGAAGCCTTTGCTGCGAGCATATAGCCTGGCGATGGGGCGACCACCATAACTGCACGCCGCTCCTGTGAACGGTGTGCTCCCTGCTACGCCCTGTACTTCAGCTCTCAGCAGGTGCCCTTACTGGTTGGGATCTGGTGTGATAGCAGTCCTAGAGAGGGGATCCTAATATATACGGAAGGAAGGAGGGAGGGAGGGACGGAGGGAGACAGGGAGGGAGGAAGGAAGGAGGGAGGGAGGGAGGAAGGAAGGAAAGAGAGAGGGAGGGAGGAAGGGAGGGGGGAGAGAGGGAGGGAGGAAGGAAGGAAAAGAGACAAGGAAGAAAGAAAAGGAAGGAAGGGAAGAAGGAAGAGGAAGGAAGGGAGGGGAAGGGAGGGAAAGGAGGAGGGGAAGGAAAGAAGGAAGGAAGGGGTAAAAAAGGAAGAAAGAAGATGGAAGAAGGAAGAAAATAGTCACTTATTCATTGAGCAAAATACATACCAAACACCTAACATTTCTGAACAAACGTGGAAGAAGACATCCCAGCGAGAGCAGAGAGAAATACATCTCCTTTGCGAGATGACCAGTGTGTGTGGAAGAAATGGGGGATTCAGTGCTACTGAACCTGGATAGGGAGGGGGACTTACGGGCCCGGACCCGGTGCTGGCTTTGTCCCGTGGGCCGTCCTGAGCTCCCGGGTCTCCATCAAACAAGATTACAGGTCCACTGGGCACGGGCCTCTGCAGTCATAAGGAAGCTGACACATCAGAACATTAATTGTCCTCAAAGGTAGAGGACAGTGGTCTTCTATTAAAAATAGTGCCCGGGGCACGTGGGTGGCTCAGTCGGGTAAGTATCCGACTCTTGATTTTGGCTCAGGTCGTGATCCCAGGGTCATGAGACGGATCAGGCTCCACGGTCAGCACGGAGTCAGCTTGAGATTCCCCCTCCCTCTCCCTCTGCCCTTCCCCCCTTCTCTAAAATAAATAAATCTTTAAAAAAAATAATAGCATCCGGATCTCACACGCACCTTGAACATAAACACTAACCGAAGCATGAAGATAGTGCACTGTGTCCCAGCTCCCGCAGAAGGGCACGGTGGCTTACTGCCACATGCGAAGCACACAGCTAAGGTCTTCTTGTGTATGGCCTGGACACGGGAGGCTCTGAACTCCGAAGATACAGGTCCAAGATGCTGAGGTTAAAGTCGAGAGAGTGCAAGTTATCGTGGCAGGAGTCTGTTCTAACCTGTGTGGACCTCCTGACATCACATGTAATAGCTCATGACATCACACGTGGCCAGAAAAACGGTCAGGCTCCCAGCCTCTGCATGTTTCTCTCTAGGTCAGGATGCTCCAACTGCTGTTGTTTTCGGAGCAGTTCGAAAAGCTGTATGTGTTAAGGAAGTCAGGTCTCTCCGGTTGGCACAAGCCCAGTCTCTTGCTAGATCACGTACCGAGAACTCTTGCAGACCGTGCTGCCTGACTGGCCCCAAGAGGCATTTGGGTTTGTGAGGGGGAGTCATCAGGAATTGGGGATTGGGTGCCATCTTCTGATCTGTATGTGGTTAATGGTAGCCCTGGCCATTTTGCTGCTGTCTGCTTCCCTCAGGCCTCACTTGACAGCCCGAGGACCCAGGCTTCCCTAAGACCAGATTCTCATCAGTGCCTCTAGTCTTGGACCTGGAGCCCTGCCTCTGACCCACAGACTTCTCTGCCTGTGGCTTCTTCCATCTCCTGGTCTCTCCATTATCCTTCGTGTGTTTCTGCCTGCATGTTCCTTTGTATCTGACCTCATTGGTAGGGGCCACCTCTCAGATGGCCCTGCTTATGTCTGGCTGTGTCCTGCCTCTCTGATTCACACAAAGCTGTGAGACTGCACTTTCTCCCAGGACTTGCTTGGACTCGGTAGCCAGATTTTGCTTTATTGATGGCTTGGGGCCACCGATTGGTCACGGTTCCACATAAAAAAACTGAGGACCATACCTACAAATTAAGTGTGTTCATTTTAACATCATGCCCAGAAGTAGTTACCTTTAAAAAAAAGGTTGTATTATTTATCCCACAGAGAGAAAGAGAGAGAGAGCGAGAGCAGGGGAGGGAGCAAAGGGAGAGGGACAAGCAAATCCCCCACTGAGCACAGAGCCTGACATGGGGCTCGATCTCACGACCCTGAGATCCTGACCTGAGCTGAAACCAACAGTCAGATGCTTAACGGACTGAGCCACCCAGGCACCCCCACAACTAGCTACCTTAATGTAGCTTTTAATAAACTCAGCATCAGGGGAGCCATTTACCTAATCAATGCATTTGTACTAAATGCTCATTTCATGAGTACGAGGAATAAACTAGTTTTCAAAGCAAGGTCCTTGACCAACAGTGGCTGTATCCCTGGGCACTTGGTAGAAATGCAAATTCCCAGGCCAGTCCTAGTGATTCAGAAACCTTGAGGAGAGGCCCAGCAATCTGACTTTGACCATGCCCACACTTTCAGATTAAAGGTTAATCTTTGAGAACCTCAGCTAGGACACGGTGCAGCAGGGCTCTACTAGACATAGCCAGGATGAGCACGCAGTCCCCGAGAGGGAGCCAAGGGTCATGCTGGCGTGACGGCAGGGGGAGGGCGGTAGGCATGGGTAGTGGTTGCAGCTCAGGAATGAAGGCAGGCTCTGCAGTCTAGCTAGAAGTGTGTCCCAGAGGGGGGGCCACTCCTCACCTGGCCCAGCTTGATGGAAATGGCCCTGATGTCCCTGTTTCAGCCGTGTGGACCCCAAGAGCCTGGTCACTTCCTCGGGTCCTGAGTGCCTCTGCATTTGGGGCAGGGGTGTGGGTACAAGTGGACTATCACTCTGCCTAGCTCTTGGCCAGGATTTAAAAAAAAAAAAAAAAGCACGGGAAAGGCGAGCAGCTTTTTCTTATCAAAGCCACAGACTCCTGCCAATACATTTTGTGACATCTGTACACATTTGGACAGTAATAGTTTTGTTTCTTTTTAAGAAAGATGTAGAAAAAAATTTAAACTTAAAAATAGAGATCAGCACACACAGCAGAAAATACATTTACCCCTGCATTCCGAGCACTTAAGAGTAAGGAAGTTTGGGGATGAGAGGAGCTCAGGTTCTGGTAGCTCTCTTGCTCTCCTTTGGGCCATCTGCCTTTGTGACTCCCAGAGGGATGCAGCATCCTGGTGAGGGCCGAACTTGGGCTGCACTTGTGAAGTTGGATACCCACCAGTCCAAACACGAGGATCTCAGTCCAGAAGCATGAGCTCCTCTTGCAACACTTCCTGCAGGGCCGGCCCCTTTGTGTGACCCTGCCCCAGGCTTATTTAAAACACGACCGGATTTACCACTTTTCCACTGCACCCTTTTTAGGGTCACATCCATGCAAAATGAGGTGGGGGGCAGGGCTGGCCTTCTTGCCGCTTTTCACTGTACCAGTTAATCTGCTTTATTGGCTGGCATTTAAAAATGCCAAAATGCCAAGAGCATGCCAGTTCTTCCGAAGCTGCTTTGATGCCACAGGAGGAATTTACCCAAAAAGAGAGAGGAAAGGAGAAGCACAGTGGCGGCACTCAGAAATGGACAGAGGTACCGCCTGGTTCCCGTGGACACCCGGTTAGGGACGCTGCCAACCTGTGCTGGCTCTCAACGTGTGCCCTCCACAGGGTTTCAGCGGGTCCCTATGCCACTGGGCCACAGAACCCGAGCTCCTCTTACCCCCCAAATGTCCTTACTTCCCTGTGGGAACCCCTCTGTCCTGGCATGGGTTCCTGTCACCGGGAAAGTCTGATGTCTGATTTGCTTGTCTAAGTGGAATTGATCATGTCCTCTATGTTCTTCACACAGTTTAAGCACATACGTGATGGCTGGGCCAGGTATCTAGTGTTGGGTTTTATGATCGTGCTCTTACAGTGTTTTATTTTGTTTCTGCTTTTTTTTTTTTCTTTAATGTAAATTTGAGGAGATAGCCCCCCAGCACATAGAACTTTCTGCTTGGTAACTTTGCCTTCTGCCCCTCACCGCAAACATTTTGTTCAGAAACTGCTTGCATTTCCAACTGTTGAGAATGTCACTGGAAGAAACTCATTGTGCATGAAATGAGCTAGCGATAGCCAGAGTCAATCAGGCGATTCGGGGGGAAATCCGCTAGACACACAGGCAGAGATTTGGGCACCCCATTATTTGGCCAGAAAATGGGTACGTCAGTGTGCTGGCACATTCAATACATACTAGCTTCCATGATGGCAAGACGGGTGTATCCTCCATGGTGGGGAAAAATGCACCCTCCTCTGGACCAGGTTGCTCCCTTTCAGAGCATCTAATTCCGTGTTTCAAACATGTTACCAATTAGTGGATTAAAAGAACAAAAAGTAATGTGAGTAGCTTTTATGTTCTTTGTGGTTTCCATTCTAAGATTAACTCAAATACCAATTTGACAGTTTATTTTTGTTTGTACTGGGTTCAACCCGATAGTGGGTGGAGGCAGAGACGGGCAAAGAGCAAGCCTCAGATGGACCAGGGTCCCAGGTCTTGCACTCTGCGTTTTCCTGGAGACCTCCCCTCTCAGACTGGGTCTCGCAGGAGGGGAGCACGTGAGTGGCATCAAGGATGCACAGGGAGCAATGACCAATAATAGGAATTCATTTTAGCATCGTTAGAAGTCTGTTTTCTGTACTGAGGCTCCTCAGTGGAATGCCATCACGTGTTGGAGCCTGTTGGTTGTGTTGCCTTAAGCTTGTCGTCGGAATAAAGATGATTCCTTCACCCGGAGGTGAAGGAATCAGCATTTACGATATTTACAGTGTTTTTAGCCGGTGTGGCTATGTGTGCTGGGGCCCTGGTGAGCGTGCGCACTGCCTTGGTGTCCCACAAATGCCCCATCAAACGCCGGGGGCCCAGCAGAAATGCTGAGTTGTTTTATATCCATCTGAGCATTACTGATTAATTTTGAGTTGTAGCAGTTGAATAAGAAGTAGGGCACTCTGGGGATTCTCTCTGGCTTGAGGCTCTGCCTGTGCTTCTCCTGTCCGGAGCCAGTGCCCCCCGCAGCTCACAGCCCTCGGGGTGAGTGACAGGTGCCTCGGCTGCAGGAGGACGGTCGGCACCTGTGTGTTCACCGAAGCGCTGTGAGTCCACGATCGACAGACCCGCATCCCCAGGAACCTGGAAGGCATAATTATGACCTGAAATAACTGTCATGTCAGTTACTGATTAAGAAATAGATCATAGGAAATATCTATGCTTTCGCGAAAGGTGAATGCTCCATTGCTTGGGAAATTTAGGGAAAGAGAGATCAGGTTTAAATATAAAAACATTCTGCCAGGGAGATATAAAAGAGACAAAGGGAGTCTTTTGGAGTAATCTGAATTGTGACTCTTCTCCCTTGGTAAATAATTCCCTGTGATGGGGGACATGTTGACAATTTTTGACATTCAAACAAGGTCATTTTCTTAGGGTTTTTGTTTGTTTGTTTGTGAATTTTTTTGTGTGTGTGTGTGTGTCTTTAAAAAGGCATAATTTTTTTTAGCTTTCATCTTCAACTTAAAATTTTCAGTCTTGGGGCACCTGGGTGGCTTAGTTGGTTGAGGCAGCAACTCTTGATTTCAGCTCAGGTCATGATCTCAGGGTCATGAGATCAAGCCCCAGTTTGGACTCTGCACTTAACATGGATTTCTCCTTGGGACTCCCTGCCCCCCCCTTCCCCTGCTCTCTGTCTCTCTTTCTCAAATAAATAAAGTCTTATACAATTTTTCACTTTTTAAGAGATATTATATTGCTGAATCATTAAAAATTTAGTCTTTAGTAATATCACTTGTGCTATTCTAGGTTTGCAGTCAGCATAGCTGTGGACATAACTACAGTTATAACTCTTTTCCCAGCCCCAGTGGTTGCTTTTTCAGGCAGCTTGTTTACTGGTGTTGGAAATGTTAGGAAATGCTCTCCAGTCATGCACCAGTTATCCCTGAGCTGTGGCTGCCCTTCCTATGCAGGACCAGTTTGCTCATTCACCTACTGGTGCCTGGGTTTCACCCTTACTCACCTGACCGAGGGGAGAGTGTAAAAACATTCCTAACTAATGTGATCTGTTTCCCTTTTCCAGCCATGCAATGATGGACCTACTAGTTGAACTCTGTCTCCAGAATCACCTGAACCCGTCCCACCATGCCCTCGAGATCTGGTCTTCGGAAACACAACAGCCTTTGAGTTTTAAGCCAAATACTTTAGTGGGGACCCTGAATATGCACACTGTACTTCTCAAAGAGAAGGTTCCCGAAGAGAAGGTGAAGCCTGCCCCACCCAAGGCACCTGAGGTCAGTAGGAAGAGGGGACCCTTTGTATGTAAGGGCACATGCAGACACCTGTGACCAAGGCTCTGGGGGGCGGGGGGGGGGGCTGGGGAAGTAACATATACGCACAGCTGTTAAAATTTCTACTTCACTGCGAGGCAAAATTAGGCCCTATATGGGGGCTTCTTTTAGAAGATGGAAATTAGCCAACTTTTAATAATATTCATGGTTGTGTCTTTGCTCCTTTGGATATTATACAAGAGGAATCGGCCTAGAACAGAGCTAGCCATTGGAACCTCCGTCATTCTGCACTTTCCAAGGCAGTCGCCCGGGCCACATGAGGTTGTTAAGCAGGGGCAGTGCAGCTGGTGTGACTGAGACACTCAGCCTTTAGTGGTATTTCATGGAAATTAATTTAACTTTATCACAAGTGACCAGCCACTGCCTTGTTGAACTAGTTGTAGAGATTCTCCTTCGGTTCTGGAGGTTTTCCTGTCCAAGGAAGCCGTGTGGAAATGGAGAAGATTTGAACTTCTTCCTGGACAGAGGAAAAACGGGAGTTGTCCCTTTTGAGAACCTAATGTCAGAAATGTTTACTCAGTGCCCTTGGAGAATATCTTATACGTGGGGATGTATTTCAGGCTTTTGATTTTTGATTAAAATGAACTCCAGTTGCTGACCGTCCTACCTCAAAAACCTTTGCTGTGGGTCTTAAAGCTTTTAGATTTCGTGGGAATATTTACTAAATTTTTTGGCTTCTAAAAATGGCAATTTGGCCAAAAGTTTGTCTTCTGTCAATTTTTAGGTGTGGGGGACTTAGTAAATTTTAATTGGTGCCATCTCTAACTCTGGAAAGGGGCATGGATCCCCTCAGTCAGATTTTCTTCAACCCACATTTGCTGGCCCCTTCCCAGCATTCTCAGACAATGTTGTGTTAGTAAAAGCCAATAAGTTGACTGCATGAAACTTGGGCATATTAATTTTTTTCTGATGGGCCAGTTTATCATAGAATCAGGTTTAGTCAAACTGATTTTTTTTTCTAATTATGGTGCCTATCATTATATGTCTGTTATTGGTGTGTGTTGTATGTCAGTGATATTTTTCTAGCTAAATATATGTGTGTGTAATATACATATATGCATATATAAATATGCATATACACAGGCATATATATATACACACTAGATATATTTACGTAGGTATTAACGTATTTATGTGGGTCTTTTGGCTGTTTAACTAAAACTTTGATATCTCAGGTTTTTTAGGGTTTTTCTTTCAATTTCATTGTTCATGACACTTTCAAACTATCTTCCTTCACAAAATCTATGTAAGTGCCTCGTGTTCGGGTCTGTTTGGGATCCTGGAAAGACAGCATACGTGTTCAGTTAAAAATCCAGACCCCTCACGATGTTCGTTCCCCTGTGCTGTTAGCAGTTCATTCCTCAGTGAGAGATTCTAGGGGACGTTTATCATGCTGGGTGTTTATGGTTCACTTTTCAGTGTGGCAACCCCCCCCCCCCCGGTGACATACTGAGTTTGGGACAAAGGGCTCGGGCTGCATGGAATCTTGCTGTGGTCAGGTTGAGCCCACAAGCAGAGGGTAAAGCCTTGTGGGGACACACACTTATGGCATACTTCTGTCTGGGTGTCCCTCCAGAAATCTGTGCGCTTGGTAGTGAATTACCTGCGAACCCAAAAGACTGTTGTGCGTGTGAGCCCCGAGGTGCCGCTCCAGAACATTCTGCCAGTCATCTGTGCGAAGTGTGAAGTCAGCCCGGAGCATGTGGTGCTCCTCAGGGACAACATTGCCGGGGAGGAGCTGGAGCTTTCCAAGTCCCTCAACGAGCTGGGGATAAAGGAACTCTACGCGTGGGACAACAAACGAGGTGAGGCCACCTTGCGTCTTCGACACCTGCCCCAAGAGCACAGGCAGGAAGCCAAAGTCACCGCCCATGAGCGCTCGAGGTGCCCAGTGTAGACGGGTGCCCGAATTTTCAGGCAACCCAAATACTGTCCACAGCCCAGTTGAAGTGGGCAGAAAATAATTTTGGTTTGTTCACATCCCCCTCAATCATAATTATGCCTCCCCCCCACCCCCCGCGTCCTGAGCATCACCCTGTCTCCTGTGAGCTTCAGACACAGAAGTAAAGAAGTAGCTCTGCAACACATGAACCTTCTTCTCTTGGATTTCTTAGTCAGTTGCCCGTAACCGCCCCAAGTCTCAAACATTGCTCATCATCAGACCAGTGGCAAAGGGGCGCCTGGGGGACTCAGTCGGTGAAGCATCTGCCTTCGGCTCAGGTCACAATCTCAGGGTCCTGGGATCGAGTTCCTCGGCCAGCTCTGTGCTCAGCTCAGCAGGAAGGCTGCTTGTCCCTCTGCTCTTCCTCTGCTCATGCTCTCTCTCAAATAAATAAATAAAAAATATTTATTAAAAAAACAAAACACACACACACACACAGAGTAACAAAACACATTTAGCACTTTTCTAAAACTACCCCAATTAAGTTCAGGAGACCAGTCCCTGAACATAGCTCATGATGCTACTTTGGGCTTCCCCACCGCAGATACCAGAGACAACTTCCTTCTCTTGTGAAGTTGGTACTTGACCTGAGGGCCCAGAGCTGCTGGGGACAGTGGCCCCTGGGAGGCCAGGTGTTGGCACAGAGACTGATGTGTGTGTGAGCAGAGATCCCTGAGTGACCCAAAGGGCCGACTATTTGGAATCAGCTGTCAGACCAAAATAAATAAATGAATGAGTGGATGAAAAACTAAATGAATATTTCTTGACCTTAGTTAGCATTATTAAAATGAATTTCATGAAAGTGCTATATTTTCATGAGGCTCATTTGATATCTGTGGCCTTTTATTTATTCCACAAATACTGAGTAGGTTGGGTTGTTGATACAGTCCATTTTTTCATGTTTTTGTATAGT